>CBVK0100582093.1:0-10453 GCA_900067695.1 Picea abies
CTTGTGATTGTGTATTTCTCAGTGATCCTATCTTATGCTATTGTTATCTAGTGAAATGCAAAGAACTCTAATAATAGCTTAAACCTTAACACTCTTGGCATCTCACCAAGAGTCACATCTCTTGGCATCTCACCAAGAGTCTCTCTCTTGGCATCCCACCAAGAGTCTCATCTCTTGGCATCTCACCAAGAGTATTTGGATCTTGGCATCTCACCAAGATCCTCAACTTGGTCTCTCACCAAGCGACTTCCACCTGAAGTGGAAGCTGAAGCTGATCTGCTCGTCTCCATAGCTAAGTGAGGCTCAAGCCTCTTTGGCACCCTGCTCCCACTTATCAATCTCTAATGCTTTGAAGCCTCTGCACCAACTATCTGTCTGCTCGCCAACTCTGAAACTGAAGTTGTCTTGGGTGGACCAGTCACCCCTGAAAATGGTGTCTTCGAAAACTAAGTCTGTGTCCCACGAGATACAACACTCTCAATCTGTGGGATCTCCTCAACTTTGTCTGCGCACCAACCGCCGGATGGTGCATCAACTGCCAAACAATAACTGACAAAAGCACACTCCCTCTCAAATTGAGCAGTGAACCCCTCCTCCTCTGTTGTCGCTGCCATACCATCCTGCTTCTTCTTCTTCTTCTTGGGACATTGTCCAACATAGTGCCCCATCTCTCCACAAGCAAAGCATCTCACTATGCTCATGTCTCTCTCTTTCCCACCGCCACTCTGCTGTGGTTTGGCCCCTCCCTTGGGACCCTGTCTAGCACCATTGCCAACCTTCTTCTTGCCCTTTGTCCAAAGAGAAAGATCCTCATCACCCTCAGATATACGCTGCTTTCTTGAAGACCTAGAGCTGCATCTCAGCTCCTCCTGTACGAAGTTGTCCCAAAGTCTCTCCCAACTAGGCATGACCTCCCTGGCCACAATACCTCGCACAAATGAACCCCAAGGTTTAGAGAATTCGTTTAAGGCTGTCCTCACCAAAAAGTCCGGCTCTACAATCTCTCTGAATGCTGCTAACTCATCTCGAATCTGTGTAAATCTGCCAAGGTATGAAGTCGCCAACTCAGAATTGAGCATCTGAATGCCCCTGAGTTTCTCCTGCAAAACCGTCTTCCGGTTCTTATTGGGACTCTGGTACAACTTGCACAATGAGGCCCACATCTCAAAGGCATAGTCCTTCCCAGTCAAGTGTGGTATGATGTGGTCTCTCACCACATCACAAATAGTCCTCTTAGCCTTGGTGTTCCTCTTCCTAAACTCTGCTACCAGCAAGGGAGCAGTGACAAGAGGAAGAACCACTAGAGCTTGAACTATATCCCATAGCTCAAGATCCTCCAAGACAAATATGATCTTGGTCTTCCAAGGGGACCAGTTGCTAGCTCCGTCTAGCCTATCCTCTGCCCTCATCTGGGATACCGACATGTCTGTCCACTGAAACTCACACTGATGCTACACACTGCAAAAGAGTACAACCTCACTCCTGTCAACATAGGTGTGAAAAGAGGATGTCTAACTACAGCCTCACTCCTGTCAACACAGGTGTGAAAAGAGGTTGTCCAACTACAGCCTCACTCCTGTCAACACAGGTGTGAAAAGAGGCTGTCCACAAATGTCCAAAACAGTCCCACAAAATTGCTCACTTAATGCTCTACAAATCAACAAAACTTAGCCACCAAGGCTCTGATACCATGTAGATTTTTGAGGAACTATGAGGGTTCCCAACAGGCTTGTCAGATGACCTCTTGTTGGGCTCTAAGTTATGTCTCAAAAACTGTCCTTTGCTGCTGTTTTAGGATAGCAAACAGTCAAGTACTTTTCTGCCCCCAAACTAATGGTTAAGTGCTCTTTTGAGGTGCCCTTGCAAGTGTTTTCATAACCGGTGGTTAGCACATGCAATATAATCAAAACAAATAACACTCCTCTAGATCTTTACAACTCTTAAATGTTGATCTAACAACTAAGCATGCATGAAATTTGGACACATGTATTTTTGGTCAACACGACCCTGGATAAACCCCCCCGGGGAAAACCAATTTAGAATGAAAGTATATATAAGTGATGTCTAAAGCATGAGATACAACAAGTATGCAAATACAATGGAACCTGATACAATAGCAACTCCTCTCGAGATGATTTGGAGTTCCAAGAAGAGATATGCGCCCAAGCTAAGTGCGCCCTCTTCCTCTGTTGCCAATCTCACTGAAACAATGTGCCCTTGACCCTCTAAGCTCTGATGAAGAATCCCTTGTACTCAAAGAAGCTCTTGTGTGCTACCTCTCCACTGAAACTGACGGATCTGCAATCGTCCAACTGTAGCTAGTGCCTGCTATGTGTGTGCCCTTCTCCAAGCAAGAAAAAACACCACAAATAAATGAGGGTCTAAGCCTCCATGAGCCCTCCATGGAAGGAGGCACCCAAGCTTCCCTCATCTAATGCCTCCATCCTCATCCTTTTGCTCCTCTCCCAACTCTCTTGGTGAACAAAACAAGGAATATTAGCATCTCCTTGCCCCTTGCGCCCCTCTTGAACCTCCATAAGGAAACCTAAAGTATGGATGGCTAGGATCACCCCATGCCATCTCTAATCAATGGTTGAGATCTCTCCAAAAGAATCTCAACTCAAAACCCACTTTGGGTTAAGTTCACTAAGTTCACTTTATGTCCCTTCACTCACCCACAAGGTGAATTGATAGTCACTTTAGGCTAAAAGTGACAAATTTCACTTTTGACTTAAATCTCCTAAGTCAAAGTGAAATTAGACATAAAGTACAAGGCACAATGGTACAAATATCTCCCTCTTGTGGTTAGAGGCCCAAAACCACAAGGGGACCACTTTCCAAGGTACCCAAATCTCAACATCATTGAGGCTATTCGTTCAAATTTGTATGCTTCTATACCTACTGCAATAATTGCAATTGTCTCAAAAGACGTGCTGCCTCAAAATTCGTGCAGACTCAAAAGACGTGCCGCCTCGAAAGATGTGTGACCTCAAAAGATGTTCTGCCTCAATTTTTGTGCTACCTCAAAAGACGTGTGACTTGCCTTGGGAAGCGTGCCATTGTTTTTCTTTTCTAAGCAAGCTGAAAAGTCAGATTTGATTTTTCTCTTCACCTCACGTGACTTGTGAAATGAATTCTCATTGTGTCTTTTTCTTTACCCTCTCTATCTTTTGTCTTGAGCGATTTACCTAATCTCAACGGTCAAGATTAGATCGTGAGATCAATGGTTCTCTTTTAATTAAATCATTAAGTGACTTTAACTTAGTCACTTTATTAATTAAAAGTCACTTTATAAAAAGAAATTCACTTTATTAATAAATTAATAAAGTGAATTCTAGGAAAGGTATATGATACATTTAATGACGATTTCCCCAAGTAGACACCCTTACGGAAATACCTATCCGAGCAACAAACACTAACACTCCCTCTTAGTGAGGAAGGTATTCTCCACCACTCTAAGCTTGTCTCTGAAGAAGACGGACTTTCCCTTGACCAAGGGCTTGGTGAAAATGTCTGCCAACTGCTCCTCTATAGGAATATGTTGGAGCTGAATTGCTCCCTTCTGCACCCTGTCTCTGATGAAGTGGTATCTGATCTCAATGTGCTTTGACTTGTCGTGAAACACTGGATTATCCAAGAGTTTGATGCAACTCTGGTTATCACAGTGGATCACAGTTGGCTCAAGCTCCTCACCAAACAATCCTGTAAGTAGCTTGCAAAGCCAGATGGCTTCACAACTAGCTAGACTGGTCGCCATGTACTCTGCCTTTGCTAAACTTAGTGCTACTGAAGTCTGCTTCCTGCTAAACCAGGAAATGACTACTGACCCCAAACTGAAGCAACACCCAGAAGTGCTCTTTCGATCTGTATCATTTTCTGCCCGATCTGAATCAGAGAACCCTTGCAACCTCACACAATCTCCACCAAGGCACTGCAATCCATATTCTACTGTGCCCTGCAAATATCTGAGCACGTGCTTTGCTGCCACCCAGTGAACCTCCCTCGGCTCCACCATGAATTGGCTCAGGGTGTTAAAAACAAAACATATGTCTAGTCGAGTGTTGACTAGATACATCAATGAGCCAATCAACTGCCTGTACTGTCTGGAATCTACCAACTCTAAAACTGAAGAATCAATCTTCTTCAGGTTGGTCACCATCGATGTGGCCATCGGTCTACTATCCTACATCCTAAATCTCTTCAGGATCTTCAAAGTATACTTCCCTTGTCCGAGGAAGATCTCGCCCGATCACTGCCAAACCTCAAGTCCCAGAAAATAATGCATCGGCCCGATGTCCTTCATCTCAAATTCTGACGCTAGATTTAACTTGCAACCTGCAATCAAAGTCTTTGCACCTGTTAGAATGAGATCATCCACATACAACACCAAGATGAGGATGTCAAATCCAACCAACAAGAAGTATAGGTTGGGATCTGCCTCACTCTTGGTGAAGGCCATGTCCTGCAGATAACTATCAATCTTGGAGTACCAGGCCCTGGGTGCCTGTTTGAGTCCATACAAGGCTTTCTTAATCCTTTCATACATGTGTCTCCTTGTCATGGACCTCAAACCTCTGTGGTTTCTCAATGTAGACCTCTTCTTCAATAATGTCGTTGAGGAAGGCGGTCTTCACATCCATCTAATGGATGCCCCATCTCATCTTAGAAGCTATAGAGACAACTGCTCGAATAGAGGAGTATCTGGCTACATGAGCAAAAGTCTCCTCGTAGTCTACTCCCTCTCTCTGAGAAAACCCACGAGCCATAAATCTGGCCTTGTAATTCTCCACACTGCCATCTGTTGCATGCTTTACCTTGTAAAGCCCCCTAGAAGTCACAACTGACTTCCCCTTTGGTCTCAACACAATCTCCTAGACATCATTCCTCATGATGGAGTTGTGCTCCTCCACCACGACATCTATCCACACCTGTTGGTTGACTGCTTCCTCATAGCTGGAGGGCTCTGAGTCTATGATGCTGGTCATCAAGGCCATATACTGCGGAAATTTCCTTGGAGGTCTTCTCTCCCTGAATGTGGACTTGGGAGGCTCAACATGCTCTCGAGGTCTGCTCTCCCTAAATGTGGACCTGGGAGGCTCAACATGCTCCCGAGCATCCCGCAAGGTCTGCTCAAACCACCTGGGCCTCCTAACTGAAGTCGAAGGGGCCGACTTCTCCTCCACCTCCACTAGAGTCTAGCTTCTTGTACTGGAAGTCTCTACTCTCGGCTCATCCTTTGGGCCCACCTCCCATGGCCCCTCTGCAACTGTTGGTAGGTCCTGATATTTCCTAGATGCCAAGTTCTCCTTGAACTTGACATCTCAACTCACCATTGTCTTGCGCTGATCTGGCAAGAACACTCTGTAGGCCTTCGAATCTTCACTATACCCCACCAAAATGCCCCTCTCCCCCGAGGGCTGGAACTTTGTCCTCTTCTCCACAGGAATGTGGATGTAGACTGGACAACCAAAAATCTTGAGATGTCCTATCTCAGGTCTGCTACCTGTGAATGCCTCCTCCGGTATTTTACCTTCCAAAATTCGGTGTGGGTTCCTGTTCTGCAAATACATAGTTGTATTGCAGGCCTCTGCCCACAAAAACATAGGCAAACATTGGTCCTGAATCATGGCCTTCACTGCACTGATGATAGACCTGTTCTTCCTCTCTGCAACCCCATTCTGCTGTGGGTTGAAGGCCACTGTCTTCTCCCTCTTGATCCCTTCCTCCTTGCAGAAATCAGTGAACTTTGTATAGGTGAACTCACCCCCGTTATCTGTCCTCAACACCTTGATCTTCCTTCCTGTCATGTTCTCCACCTGAGCTTTGAAAGCTCGGAAGTGACCGAAGACCTTGTCCTTGGTCTTCATGAAGTAGATCCAGGTCTTTGGAGAAGTCATCAATGAAGGTCACATAGTAGGATACACCCTTCACTAAAGCTACTGAAATAGGCCCTCCAATGTCTGAATGGATCAGATCCAAGATGCCCTTGGATCGAGTCTCACTGCTAGGAAAGACTGCCTTGACATTCTTGCCAAGTGCATAGCCTTTGCACACCCCATGTTGGTCCAGATTGAATTTTGGAAGCCCAATGACCATCTTCCTCAATAATGTTAGAGATCTGTGATGGAGATGACCCATCCTCCTGTGCCACATATTGCACAAGCTCTCATTGGTGTGCAACAATGCCTGTGCAGGCTAGCCTTGAAGTTTGTAAAGGTTCCCATCTCGGACTCCAATCCTCACAACAATATCTGGACTAGCTCCCTCTAGGCAAATGAACACTTGCCCTCTTCGAAAGTTAACCTCATAACCTTTGTCCTCCATGATTGAGATGGAAAACAAGTTCTTCTTCAGGCCATGTACATACAGTATCTCTTTTGCATCAAAGGATCCTCCTGACTGAAGCTGGAACTGCATTGTTCGCTGACCTTGCACTGCATACTTGGCATTATCACCAAGCTGTATGTGTAGATCTGAGTCGTCCTCTGATAAATTGCTGAATAACTCTCTAGCCTCTGTCATGTGGCGGGATGCACCACTGTCCAAGTACCATGCACTGCTGGGAGTAGTGATGGTAGAAAGACAAGACGCGAATGCACAATCATTCTCGAACTTAGATGCAAGTTCTCTCAACTGTGTCTCTGTTGTCGCTGCAACTGTCTGCGACTTCCCTTTGCCTTTCTTCCTCTGTGGACAGTGGACACTGAGAAGCGAAATGGCCATTCTTATGGCAGATATAGCATTTGATCTTGTTCATATTTCTCTTCTGCCCAGATTGTTGTCCCTCTCCCTAAATGTCAACCTTCTTGACAACTTTTACTTTGCTTTTCTTTGTCTTGCTGACGAGAGCTAAGTTGTCATCTACTGCACCTCCTCCCTGCTTTCCAGATCTGGACTCTCTACTAGTCTCCTCCTGAATGCAGTCATCCCAAAGTCCCTCCCACTTGGGGAGTTTCTCTCTGGCATAGATGTCCATGATGAATGGTTCCCAAGCCTTGGAAAACCCATTCAGAGCAACATTCACTAATTCTGCATCAAGTATTGTTTCTCCTACAACTGCAAGTTGGTCATGGATCTGTGTGATCCTCATAAGGTAACTGGTTACATTATCTGAGGTGGACATTATGCATTCTCTAAGCTTAGTTTTAAGGATCATCTTTTGACTCATATTGTCACTTTGAAAGAGTGACACAAGGGCTTCAAGCATCTCCTTAGTTCTGGTCTTCTTTGCAACATGTGGGATTAGATGATCCTTGATAGCTTCAAGGATCACCCTCTGTGCCTTTATATCCTTCTTATCCCACGTTGCTCTGCACTGCTGGGTCTACCACTACTAGCGTACCCCCTGAGGTTTGCGTTGGAGCTGCAGGAGCGGTGGTCACGACTTCCCACAAGTCCTATTGCTTCAAGATCACTGAGATTCTTGCTTTCCAAGGAAAGAAGTAGGAAACCTCATCTAGTCGATCCTTAACCTTCACACTGGTTACTGACATGGCTAATTTGCACTGAATACAATACATTTGCTTTGTCTTTTAACCTGTTGAAGAGATGTGCACTGAATATATTAGATCTGCTTTTCTCTTAGAGCAAGAGCTCTAATACCATGTTAAATTTACTCTAGATCAGATAACTAAGTAAACAGATCAGATCTAAATAATTTGCTGATCTAATTAACTCTAGCATGCTGCGAAAAAAAAAATGAGAAAAACAATCACACACAATACACAATAATTTTTCTGCTCTTCCAAATCAGTTCTTCATCAAATAACATCAGAACTTACAAGAGTTCCCTTCACAGGGAAAATGGCTCTGAGAAATTAAAACCACAAACCAAATTTGCAAACCTGAACCACAACGTTGCCTCAATTTGCGTGCTACCAATCACTGAGGCTGTCAGTACAAATTTGTATGGATCTGTACTTGCTGCAATAAATGCAAATGCCTTGAAAGACGTGTTGCCTCAAAATTCCTACAGCCTCAAAAGACATGCGCCTCGAAATCCGTGCGACCTCAAAAGAAGTGTTGCCTCGATTTTCACGCTGCCTCAAAATCCATGCGGCCTCCAAATATGTGTTGCCTCAAAAGACGTGCGACATGCCTTGGGAAGCATGCTGCTATTTTTCTTTTCTTGTCAACCTAAAAAATCAGATCTGATTTTTCTCTTCACCTCACGTGACTTGTGAAATGAATTCTCATTGTGTCTTTTCCTTTACCTTCTCTGTCTTTTGTCTTGAGTGATTTACCTAATCTCAATTATCAAGATTAGATCATGAGATCAACGGTTCTCTTTTAATTAAATCATTAAGTGACTTTAACTTAGTCACTTTATAAAAAATTATTCACTTTATTAATAAATTAATAAAGTGAATTCTAGGAAAAGTATAGGATACATTTAATGACGATTTCTGCAAGTAGACACCCTTATGAAAATCCTTGTACGAGCTACAAACACTAACAGGAATCCCAACTTTGGGGCTGCCTAGAGCTACTTCGTTTGCGAGTCCAATGTTATATGCCCTAGGTCTTGAAACGACTAAGCCTCATGGGTCTCAAGGAGGTCAGTTGTGTTGAGATTTATAAGGGTCTACAGAAGAATTGATGGAATCAAATCTCACCCAAATTCTGAAATAGCCTCCTCACAAGTGCGCTAGAGAGAAAGTGCAAAACCCAATCACAAGTGTTGAGAAACAAACATACACAAGTGCATCTAAGAGAAAGATGCCAATCATAAGAGAGAATGCCAAAATTAAGTGCCCTTAGGATTATAACACTTTGCATTTTAGATCAAGAAGTTTACAATATGATATGACACAAATGGAAGCTTGAATTGTGTATTTATACACAACTCAAGTGAGTTGTCCCTTTAAGAGGGGGTCATGGGCCCACAAAACAAGGGCACACACCCCAAGAGGGTTATTGAGCCTATGTATCAAGTTTGACTAGGTTGACCTTAACCATACCTAGTAATACAGTAAAAGAATAAATAATATGGCCCTTGCTCAGCTTAAGGGAAAATATTGGAATTATTAGTGTAATCTATAAATATTGCCACTACTCTTGTATCATTATTACTCGTAATTTTGGCTAAGGCCATATTATTTATTCTTTTAAGCTGAGCAAGGGCCATAGAGAGATGCCATTATAGCACAACATCCCTCCTAAATGGAAAGTCTTCCCCACCAATACGATGTCGCAAACTAGTGATGGTGGACCTTGACAAGATTTTGGTGATGATATTTGCACGTTGATTAATTGAAGGAGCAAAGATGGACACAATATGTCCAACAACATAGAGATGACAAATATAATGCATCCAAAGCTGAGCATGTTTAAATTTTCGATGGTATATAGGATTATGCATATGTTTGATGGTACTTTGATTGTCACAATAAAGAAGGGTGGGGCCCTTTTGAGGAAGACCCTGTGGATAAAGAATCATCCTCATCTGGACAAGATGCTTCCCAACGATGACAACGTTGGCATACTTAGCTTTTGTAGAAGATAAAAGTTAGAACCATAGTCTATTGCTTCTTAGAACACCAGGAAATTGGTGCAAAACCAAGAGTAAACAAGTAACTAGACATGGAATGACGCCCATCAAGATCATTGGCACAATCTGCATTAGAGAATCCTTGAAGATGAGTAGGGGCTCTTGTTGCATAGTGAATACCCATATGAGTGGTGCTTTTCAAATAGCACAAAATATGCTTGACCACTTGCCAATGACTCTGATGAGCTGCCTATAGATATTGTGAACACAAATTGACGACAAATGCAATATTTGGTCAAGTATGAGTAAGGTAGAGAAGATTACCCACTAAAGAGTGATATATAGTAGCATCAAATAAAGGAGAGAGATAATCTGCCTAAAACTTCATCCCAGTGGTAAGAGGGGTGCTAACCATCTTACAAACCTCCATCCTGAAGCATTGCAACAAATCTAGAGCATACCAAGGTTGAGAGAGAGACAAATTCGAGAGGTAGAATCGATAATTTGAATGCCTAGAAAGTAGTGAAGCAAACCAAGATGAGTGATTTCAAACAACTCTTGAAGCATGGGCTTTAGTTCTTTAATCTAAGAGGTTGAGATGTGAGTCAAAAGCAAATCATCCACGTAGAGCACAATGATAAGGATACAATTATCTTGATGATAAATGTAAAGGTTGGACTCACTTTTGAAACGAGAAAATCCACAATTGAGAAAAAAATTATGAATCTTATCATACCAAGCACGAGGTGCTTGCTTTAGTCCATATAAAGTTTTTTTAATTCTATTGACCAATGGGGTTAAACCTTCTTTAACAAAGCCTCGTGGTTGTTGCATATATATTACTTCTTGAAGATCGCCATGAAGGAAAGCACGTATTGTTAGAATATGAAAGATGTGTGCTCGTTTTACCATGGACAATACCCTTGTCACCCAACCATAGGCCGAAGCCACCCTCCGAGCACC
>CBVK0100582097.1:0-11979 GCA_900067695.1 Picea abies
CTATTTACTTTTCCAGCTATTGTGTGATTGATGCTATGGTCTGAAATTTAATTTCTGCATTAATTAAATTCAGCAATTTACTTGTTTAATTGAGATCATAAGGACAACATTCACCTAGGGCTGGAAATTTCTACTTGCACTTGATCCAGAAATTCTAAAATGTGAAATTGAAGGTTTTGAGTGATATCATTTCTCATATGGAATCATACCTTGAACCTCGTGATTGGAATCCGGTTAAGGATGTGAACTGCATAGCTAATCGCTTCTCGCTAGATTTTTGGCTCCATTTTCTTGCCTTGAAGCATATGTCGAGCCATTTCCAGAATAGCTTTATTCTTAGGACGACTACTTCTTCTTCTTTCGAAAGAGTCTCATGTTGAGATATCTCATGATCTTTGAGAAATGTTTGGAAAGTATGATTGGTATAAACTTCTCCATGACCAATCCTAAGACACTTGATCTTCGTCTCAACTTGATTCTCCACTCACAGTTTGAAATCCTTAAATTTTCCAAAAGCATCAATCTTGGATTGAATAATATGTATCCAAGTAAGATGGATAAATTATCAGTAAAAGTAAGGAAGTGTTTAGCTTTGCAAAGAGATTGAGTGAACCACTGCAAGAGGTTGAGACACATGTTTGTCTTTAAGAAAGGACTCTTGATGATATTCCCCGAGTATACATCCTTCATAGACACCACTAAGTGGTTTGATCTGTGGAAGGTCTTCAACCATCTGCGAACAACTCATATGTTGCAAGGACCCAAAGTTTATTATGATGATGGTGATGTTATCCATTGAGACCATCTTAAGAAAGAAATGTTCACTATTTTTGTTTATGTTGCTTCTAAGATCAAATAGCTTGGAAATAAGAGCACTGAGTTCACTTTGGCTTTCATGGGTTTTCACATTATAATATTTGTGGTAATACAAATGTTTTGAACATGAGATCTAATTTTCGTGTAGGTTGTTCACTCTAAGAGAAAATTCTTTTCATCTTCTACTTTGTTAGAACTGCAAACTTTACAACTTCTTCCTTCCTAGGATGTTTTAGGTCTCGTGCACCTCCTAACTTCACTATGAAGCTCACGAGAGTTTGTTCTTATTTTTGCAGTATTTATTTTCTTCTTGACACAAGCAACAATAGAGAGATAATTTTGATCTTCTAACTTAGGATTAATGTCCTCTTTGCAGTAGACTGACTTTTTTTAATTCTCAATCTCATTGTAGCACCATAGTTTTTTTTTTAATTAGTTACAATAATACTATTAATGGTGTTTGTAGAAATATCTCAGACAAACACTTAGTCACAAATCAGATTTCAACCTCCAATAAATTCAACAGTAATGCATTAAATTTACTAGCATTCTACTGTACTTTATGAGCAGAAATACATGGACTAAGAAAACTGAAAATCAGCAGCGGAAATTAAATGAACAGTAGACAGAATATTAACACATTTGACACAAGGATTTTCTGGGCAGTGCCCCTAGAAAAACCCACAAGGGGAAAACCAGTCAAGGAGATATTCTTCTTATTGAGCTCATAGGAAAATTCTGACTTTACAGCAGCAATATTTTCAGCATTAAATACTCAGTACTTATCTAGAAAAATGTGCCAACAGTCCACAGATTTTTGTGCCAAGTCTGCCTTGAAAAACGTGCCAAACTGTTGTACGGCTTGTACGGCCCTGTACAGTCAACACAGTGGCAAACTATGCCTCGAAAACTGTGCCCAAATCTCTGCTGTATGGTACAATACCCTGCTGTATGGATTTCTCTCAACAAAGTGCCTTGGAAATTGTGCCAAACTTCAGCTGACTGGATGCCTCGATTTCTGTGTCTTACTCTTGCTGTACGACCAACAATAAATGTTGTACGACCTTCCTGTAGCAGCTGCACAGATTGTATTAAATGTTGAGTTCTCTCCTTGGGATGCATGCCAATCCTCTCCTAGGGATTCATGCCAATCCTCCTTGCTGCTTCTCTCTTTCCTTCAGCTCAAACTTTCTTGGAAAGTGTGCTTCTTCAACTTTCCTCCAAGCTCTCCTCAAAAAGTGCGCCCCCATCTCTCAAATGCTGCCTTTATTCACTCATTAATGAGTAACTACCCTAACCCTTGATCTTCCAAAGAGATAGACGGTCAAGATCAAATCTTTCCCTCTTGAGATCAACGGTTGTGACTTAATCGTCCGTTGAGTTCACTTAAATCACTTAAGTGACCCATACATCATAAAGTCACTTTTACCCATTAAATATTAAAAGGCTCAACTTGACTTTATACAATTAACTTTATAAAGTCACTTAAGAGAGACATTTGCTCTTCACTTCTGCATGCTGGGTGTAAATTTGTGAGGTACTAAAGGCTGCCAACAGAGGTGTGTCTTTGACCTGTTGTTGGGCTCTAAGTTCAAGGTTCTTCAAACTGTTACTCTGTTGTTTTTAGGACAGTCACACAGTCTGAAATTTTTGCCCTTGAAAAACTGTCTTTAAGCTTATGATTTGATGCCCTTTTGAGGCTCTCTTTGCATGGGTTAATTTATAGTTTAGGCTGCCATATAGTTAGCACATGCATATATCTAAAAATATCAAATACCCTCTTAGGATCTTAACAACTCCTACAACTGAAAGTAATAAGCAAACATGACAAATGAACACATGTGGTTTTTGGTCAACATGACCCTAGAAAAACCCCCATGGGGAAAACCAGTTTGGAGAGTAAATTTATTATGGAGTCTTAGAGGAAAATATACAACAAAGAAATACAAGCCAACTTAACTCTAGTTGACTGTCCAAAGTTCCTTGCAATTTGTGCCAACAGACTGTGTAGAAAACAACACCCGTTGTCTCATATTTCAGTGTTGTACTTCCTGTAGTTGTTGCTGAGCAAAGCCTTGGAATCTGCACCCTTCATGTAGCAGAGAGTGCGCCCTTGTCCTTCATATTTGCGCCCCTTCCTGTAGCTGACTGCTGCCTTGAAGTCTGCGCCTCCCTTCCTTGGCTTGTGCGCCCTCTACCATATAATGCACCCTAGCTTCTTCTCAAAGCAAGTGTGCCTCCCTCCTATGGTGTGCCCTCAACCTTCTTCTTCTCCAAAAATCTCTCTCTCCAGACCTCTCTTCACTCTAACTCTCTAATGAAGAATGAATCTCTTTTACCCTCTTTTCCCTCCTTTAGCCTCATCTTAGGCTAACCTAGAAGATCAAGGGCCTAGATTAGATCTAGCCCAAGTCTAATCAAGGGATGAGATTACATCTCATAAATCTCATTCCAAAACCCACTTTAGAATTAAGTCTCCTAAGTCACTTTATGACTTAAGTGTATTAAAGTCAAATTGACTTTAGAACATAAAGTAAAGTGTGAGGGTCAAAAAATTTCCCCCTTTGTGTTTAGAGACTCACAAACACAAGGCGACCACTTCCCAAGGTACCCAAATCTCAACACTGGGCATCGCCAATGCAAAAGTACCTCCGAGCTACAAAATCTAACATTCCCTCTTAGTGAGGGAGGTACTTCTGGTACCTCCAACAAAATCTGTCTACAACTCCATCATTTCATCTGTTGTTGTAGTTGCTCCCTTTGAACTAGAAGCCTCTGCTCCCTCTGAACTGGAAGCCACTGCTGCTACCTCCGCTGATCTTTGATCTGAAGACATGTTCCTAGGATTCTCTTCACTCTCCTGAGCATCTATCTGTGTCATCTCATACCTGCTAAGTCCTCTAAGAGTATTGGAAGACGTCTGAGTCCCCGGTATCAACTCACTCTCCCGTGCAACTTGCTCACTCTCCGAAACTGACACAGACTCTGAATCCAAGAATCCACTGGATCAAACTACAGGCTATCCCAACAACTTGTATAACCTCTCATGCTTGACACCAAGCAATACTGTTGTGTCTGGAGTAGCTCCCTCTGGATATAGAAACACACGTCCATAGAAGAACGTAGCTCGAAATCCATCAATCTCCAAAGTTGACATTGAGAGCAAATTTACTGTCATCTCTGGAATAAATAACACATCGGCCACTTCCAGAAAACCCTCTAACTCTAGCTGGAATCTCACACTTCCAACCCCTTTTACTGCAAGCCTAGAGCCGGCCCCACTATTCACATAGCAATCTGAGTCTATCTCTGAAAGACTAAGGAACGTTGACCTCATTCCCGTCATATGTCGAGATGCACCATTGTCCACAAACCACGCTTCAATGTCCTCGAACACTAGACAACCATTGCCTGAAGGGCAGGTCATCAAAGAAAATTCCTTCTCAAATTTCTCAATGAACTCAACAACCTCAGTTGATGTTGATACCTTAGGCTCCTACTTCTTCTTCTTGTTTTGACATTGACTAGCGTAGTGGCCAGTCTTGTGACATGCAAAACACTTAACTTTTCTCATGTCCTTCTTCTTGTCTTGCTCTTTCCCACAATAGCAACATTTTTCTCGTCTAAACCACCCTCTGCCTTCTTCCGATCTTTACTCTGAGAACCCTCCCAGATCTCCTCCTGAGTAAATTCATCCCATAGTCTTCTCCAATCTGGGAGCTTCTCTCTCCCCACCATACACTTCACGAAAACATCCCACTCTTTGTTGAATCCCTTCAGGGCTATGTGCACCAACTCCAAGTCTAGAGTAATCTCTCTTACAGCTGTCAACTCGTCCTTCACCTGTCTAAGTCGGGTGAGATAGGAAGCCACACTCTCTCCCTTGGACATCCTAGTGTTGTGGAGCTTGTCCCCGAGGGGTATCTTCCTGTCCTCGTTCTTGTTCTCATACAAGTTTATTAGTCCATTCCACATCTCCTTGGTTGTTTGCTTCTCAGCCAAATGTGGAATCAGGTGGTCTCTCACTCCATCCAAGATTATCCTTCGCGCCCTTCCTTCCTTCACCTCATGGATGTTTAGAGCAATGGGATCTGAAGTAGGCACTATCACTGTGGTATTCGCAAATGCCCACAACTTGTTCTCCTTGAGAACACTTGCAATCCTTACCTTCCATTGCAGGTAGTTGGAGATCCCCTCCAACCTATCCTCATACCTATACTAGAAGCCATCTTTGTCCAACTAACAGAGACCCTTTCTTCCCCTTCTTCTTTCGAGCAAAATCCCCAGCAAAACACTGCTATCCAAGTGCCAAACTCTGTACACTAAACCTCAGAGCCTAAGCTCTGATACCATGTAAAAATCTACCAGACAAACACTTAGCAAAAAATTTAGATTTCAACCTCCAATAGTCATTCACCAATAATGCAAGTTAACTCAGCATGCAACAGGAACTATGAGCAGAAACACTAAATGACTAAGATTTGAAACTCAACAATGGAAAATAAATGAACAATGGACAGCATTTAAACACATTTGACACAAGAAATTTCTGGGCAACGCCCCTGGAAAAACCCACAAGGGGAAAACCAGTCAAGGAAATATTCTTCTTATTGAGCTCATAGAAAAAAAATTATGAGTTTACTGCAGCAATATTTTTCAGCAAACTAATACAATACTTATCTCACTCTCCCAGCACAATATCCTTCTCGAAAACAGTCCCAAAATCTGTCTTGAAAAATGTGCCTCTTCTATACAACCGGTACGGCCCTATATAATCATCACCAACTTCAAATCTACCTCGAAAAATGTGCCTGAAAACTGTTGTATAGTACAATACCCTGTTGTAAGGAGTTCTCTCAACAAAATGCCTTGGAAATCGTGCCAAACTTTAGATGAATGGCTGCATCGATTTCTGTGCACTTACTCTTGTTGTATGGCTAACAATAAATGTTGTACGTCCTTCGTGTAGCGGTTTTACGAACTGTATTAAATGTTGAGATCACTCCTTGGGATGTGTGCCAATCCTCTCCTTGGGATGCATGCCAATCTTCGTTGTTGTTGCTCTCTTTCCTTCAACTCAAACTTTCTTGGAAAGTGTGCCTCTTCAACTTCCCTCTCTTCTCTCCTTGAAAAGTGCGCCCCACTCTCCCTCAAGTGCTTTCTTTATGCATTTTTTCATGTGTAACGGCCCTAACCCTAGATCTCCAAAGAGATAGACGATCAAGATCAAATCTTTCCCTCTTGAGATCAATGGTCGTGACTTTATCGTCCGTTGAGTTCACTTAAATCACTTAAGTGACCCACACTTCATAAAGTATCAAAATAGCCAAAATACCATCCAAAGAATATCCTCCCCAAGACTAGTGCCTTCCAAGAGCTAGTGCATAAGACCAAGAGACAAACCACCTCAAACAATGGCACAAATTTTAGATGTGCCCTTCTTTGCCACTACCTTAGCGCACTATGCCATTGCCTAGTCTGCACTTGCTGAGGAGAAAACTGTGTGATATGATAATGAAATGATCCAGCCTTTATTTATAGTAATCTGAGTCACCTTAATTTACTTTGTGGGGCCGACTTCTTTTTGTCTTCAATGTCTTCTTTAGTGCTTTCTGGGGATTCTTCAATGGTGTAGATGGGTCTTCTTGTACTTCTTGGTATTTTTTCTCTTCTAGAAAAGTTTCTCATGAACCATGTTGATGATCCTTCTCCCCATAACTATGTCTAGCACCTTGGGTCTTTTACCTGTCCTTGCCAAATCACCATGACTAAGGACAAAGACCACACCAGGGCCATTCACCACAGGTACACCCCTATGAGTGAGTGTCAACTCGATGCTATATGAAACGTGGAAAGCACCTTGAGTCCATATCACTCCTTGTCATGATCAAGGAAAGACTACACCTGGGCCCATTTACCACAAGTACACCCTTGTGTTAAATGTATTCTATCTCCCTTGGTCTGCAGCCCAATCTAGGAGAAGGTCCGCCCGATGCTTACCAGGGCCATTCACCATGGGTACACCCCTGTGGGTGAATGTATGCCCGATGCTACCACACACTAGAGGAAAACTAGCACCTCGAGTCTTCTGTCCTTTGAAGACTATGCCTGGGCCATTCACCACAGGTACACTCCTGTGAGTGAATGTCTGCCCGATGCTGCCTCTTGGAGAACCATCAACACCTCGAGTCTTCTGTCCTTTGAAAACTGCACTAGGGCCATTATCTACTAGTCAAATCACCATGACCAATCCCGGGAGAATGTCTGCCCGATGCTGCCCAAACATCAACACTCCCTCTCAACGAGGGGAGACATTTTGCATCACGCCAAACTTGTTTCTAGAGCACCTCGAGTCTTTTTCACTCCTAGTCAAATTAGCATGACTAATAGGAGAAATATTATGCTTGGGCCATTCACCACTAGCCAAATCAGCATGGCTAATCCTGTGAATGAATGTATCATTCTCCTCAGTCAAATCAACATGACCACTCTGTGAGAATGTCTACCTGATGCTACTCATCTATCCATCGCCTTGGATAGAGGCTTGGTGAGAATGTCCGCAATCTGCTCATCTGTGGATGTGTATTGGAGCTTCACTGCTCCCTTCTGTACCATGTCTCGGATGATCCACAATATGCTCATTTGTGGATATGTATTGGAGCTTCACTACTCCCTTCTGTACCATGTCTCGAATGATCCACAATATGCTCATCTATGTATATGTACTGGAGCTTCACTACTCCCATCTGTACCATGTCTCGGATGATCCGCAATCTACTCATTTGTGGATATGTATTGGAGCTTCACTGCTCCCTTCTGTACCATGTCTCAGATGAAAATGACATTTGGAGCTTCACTGCTCCCTTCTGTACCATGTCTCAGATGAAAATGACATTTGATCTCTAGTTCCTGATCAAATAGTCCTGCAAGAGGCTTTCGAAGCCATACTGCTTCGCAACTTGCGACATTGGCTGTGATATACTCCACTTTTGTTGTATTGAGTGCTACAAAAACTTGCTTCTTGCTTATCCCGGAAATCGTAAGTAATCCCAAGCTGAAGTATCACCCCAAGGTGCTCAATCTTTCTACTGCACTCCCTGCCCAATCCAAATCTGTATATCCCTGCAACCTTACTTCAAGACAAACCATATCCAACTGTACCATGTTGGTACCTCAACGCATGGTTCGCTGCAACCCAATGGAAGTGCCTCGACTCAACCATAAACTGGCTCAGGGTGCTCACTGCAAAGCAAATATCTGACCTAATGTTAACCAGGTACATCGAGGATCCAATCAACTGCCTGTACATAGTGGGATCCACCAAATCCGAATCTGAAGCGGAATCACTCAGCTTCTTTAGATTTGTCATCATAGGTGTAGCCATGGACTTGCATTCCATCATACTGAATCTTCTCAAGATCTCAACTGTGTACTTCCCTTGTCCAAGGAAGATCTCACTTGGTCTCTACCACACCTCTAATCCCAAGAATATGATGCATCAAACCAAGATCCTTCATTTCGAAATCTGAGGCCAACTCCCTCTGTCACTGAAGCAAACCCTATTCTCCAGTCTGCCTCACTGGTTGCTCCCTCTATGACTGAGGCAAAACCCATACCCCAGTCCTCCTGACTGGTTGCCTCCTCTGTCACTGTAGAAAAACCAACTGAAACAAATGGATCCTCCTTGGAGGTCTCACATCTCCTTGGAGCCTCCTGCCTTTGAAGCTTCTATCTGGCCTCCTCAACCTATCTATCAGTCCTGGAAGATGTCTCTCTCCCACTTGAACCTGAGGGGGAACTCCCTCTGAATGATCGACTCTCCCTCTGAGCCAACTGACTCTCTCTGAGATCAAGCTCACTATGAGTTCGCATGCTCCCTCTGAAACTTGACTCCCTTTGAGTCTGTACAATCTTCGGAGCCATTTGCTCCCTCTGCATTTGCTGACCTCCTTTGAAGTCTGATCTCCAGTGAACTGACCTAGGAGGTTGCTACTTCCTACTGGATCCTGAGGGATGACTCCCTCTGAGCTCTAGCTCCTTCTGAGCTGGTACTTGGTGGGGCCACCTGCCTCACCACTGGTGGAACCACCAGCTCCTCCTCATAACTGTGACTCTATGTAAATCGAGAAAATCTGAGGTCGTTTGCTCTCCCTGAAAGTATCACAGGGAGATGCATGCCCCACTGCATCTTGCAAAGTATCATGAAGCCATGCTGGCCTCTTCCTGGCCACTTCAACATCTCTAGGTAGATCCACGGGCTCGACTAGCTCTACTGACTCCTCCTAATAGTTTGAAGGATGAACAATTGGGCTAGAGAGATGTGTACCATCATCCTTCGAAGATTCCTACTCCTCACTATCAATCTCCATGTGAGACTCTTTAGATCTCCTGAAGACTACTTCTTCATCAAATGTAATATCCCGAGTAACCTCAATCTGACGCTGTCTTGGAATGTAGATTTTGTAGGCCTTCGAAGTTTCATTGTATCCCACAAAAGTACCCTTATTTCCAGAAGGTTCTAACTTCGTCCTCTTCTCCTTCGGTATATGGATGTATATTGTAATGTACACAACTCCTTGTCTGGACAGTTTGCTCCATGTCTCAAACTAGAGACCATCTAGCCTGTTGCCACCTGCAATTGTCACTATAGCTCCCTCTCAGAGCTATCACCTATGACCTTCCCGGAACAAGAACAAGAGCAAGAACAAAAGACAAGAATAACACTTTTCTAGTGTTGTGACCAATCATTCCTCCACAGTACCCTGCCTAGAACAAGAACAAGAACAACTCTTTTCTAGTGTTGTGACCAATTATTCCTCCTACCCGAAACAAGAACATCTCCATGGTAACCTCCATGGAATTTAACCTTTCCCAAAGGGTTTGGAACCACTATAATGTCTATAGGGTTATTGGTCTAGGGAGGAGATCAATTCAGCTTGCAAACAAGTGCATCATTAGTACTGGACAATGGACATTTGCATAATAATCATCGTACCAACAATATTCAAGTGTTACTAAACATTTGATAGCAAAAGTACTCAGTTGTAATAGACCTCTAAAGGCTGTTGTCCCAGTTACAACATTCACTTAAGATGCAACAATATAAAAATATTAAACCTGATATGCAAACCTGGAGTTTTGCTGCTGTTGTTCCATTTGATTTCGAGTTGTCATACACTGTAGGAGACATCACCACTACTGCCTTCAACTCTTAGATTGTCCAACATCTTGACAAGAAGAAATCACAAAATCTAAAACAAAAAGTTCAATGTCCAGGAAAATGTCAACAAGCCTGAAACCCTAAAATATCAACTTTGACCAAATGTCAATCTAAGAGGTGCAGTAGATGCGCTAGGGAAAGACGAGTTGATTTGTGGTAAAATTAGTCCCAACGACTCGCATTGAATGCTCAACGAGCTTGACAAGTGCAGATCTTATGCAGTGGCAGAAAAAACTGTGCAACAACAAATTTCATGTACAACGACAAATCTTAACAAAGCTCTGATTCCATGTTGATTTTTCTAATTTCCAGATCTGATAATTATTCAAACAGAATTTAATGTCATTGTTATCATAGAATAATTACACACTGAAAATTTCAACTGAAATAAACTGCAACAGAAATAACAGAATCATAGAGAGATAGCCATGCACAATAGACACAATATTTTTTTACCCTGGGAAACCCAACCTTGGGAGAAAACCCAATGACTTTTCTATAGAAGAATTCAGTCCAAGATATTACCAGTACATCACCATCAAAATAGCCAAAATACCATCCAAAGAATATCCTCCCCAAGACTAGCGCCTTCCAAGAGTTAGCGCATAAGACCAAGAAACAAACCACCGCAAACAATAGCGCAAATTTCAAATGCGCCCTTCTTCACCACTGTGCCACTACCTCAACGCACTATGCCACCGCCTAGTGCGCACTTGTTGAGGAGAAAACTGTGTGAAATGATAATGAAATGATCCAAGCTTTATTTATAGTAATCTGAGTCACCTTAATTTACTTTGTGGGGCTAACATCTTCTTTTGGTCTTCAATGTCTTCTTTAATGCTTTCTAGGGCTTCTTCAATGGTGTAGATGGGTCTTCTTGTACTTATTGGTATTTCTTCTGTTCTAGAAACGTTTCTCATGTGCCATGTTGATAATCCTTCTCCACACAATTGTGTCTAGAACCTCGAGTCTTTTACCCATCCTTGTCAAATCACCATGACTAAGGACAAAGACCACACTAGGGCCATTCACCACAAGTACACCCATGTGAGTGAGTGTCAACCCGATGCTATCTGACACGTGGAAAGCACCTTGAGTCCATATCACTCCTTATCATGATCAAGGAAGGACGGCCCATTTACCACAAGTACACCCTTGTGATAAATGTATCCTATCTCCCTTGGTCTGCAGCCCAATCTAGGATGTATCCTATCTCCCTTGGTCTGCAGCCCAATCTAGGAGAAGGTTCGCCCGATGCTTACCAGGGCCATTCTCCACAGGTACACCCCTGTGGGTGAATGTATGCCCGATGCTACCACACACTGGAGGAACACTAGCACCTCAAGTCTTCTGTCCTTTAAAGACTACGCCTGGGTCATTCACCACAAGTACACCCATGTGAGTGAATGTCTGCTCGATGCTGCCTCATGGAGAACCATCAGCACCTCGAGTCTTTTGTCCTTCAAAGACTGCGCCAGGGCCATTCTCCACTGGTCAAATCACCATGACCAATCCCAGGAGAATTTATGTCCGATGCTGCCCAAACATCAACACTATTCAAGTGCCAAACTCTGTCCACTGAACCTCAAAGCAAGCTCTGATACCACGTAGAAATATCTCTGACAAACACTTAGTCACAAATCAGATTTCAACCTCCAATAAATTCAACAGTAATGCATTAAATTTACCAACATTCTACTGTACTTTATGAGCAGAAATACATGGACTAAGGAAACTGAAAATTAGCAGCGGAAATTAAATGAACAATAGACATCATATTAACACATTTGACAGAAAGAATTTTTGCAGTGTTCCACGGGGACACGTCCCCCAGGGTGGGGGTCGTGGGGGACGCGTCCCCCACATGCCCAGGACGGGAGGACTCCAGGGAGGACGTTTCCCCACGTCCCCTTTTTGGGGAGACGCGGGGGGACTTGGGGGGA
>CBVK0100582131.1:0-15002 GCA_900067695.1 Picea abies
ACTAAGGCGATTCCCCTTAAATAAAAATTGAACATGACTCTCTAATGTAGGTCAAAACAATTGCTTTAAGAAGAAGGCATGAAAAACAAAAGAATTCCCCACTCAATCAAGATGTCACTAATGGATGGAAGGCTACATGATCCGCAAGGCTATTTTTGGCTATGGGGTTCATGAGCAGTCTAGTTGACAAAATCAAATATGGATGACTTGAAACTAGTGAAGTATTTGTGGACAACCTTGTGTGAATCTTCGAGGCTCTATCTTCTATGTTCATCATTTACAAAGAAGCATTGTGAGACCTCATTCTGTTTGATAGGGTGTTTGTGAAGAAGGGATTGAAGATTTTGTGTTTTATTTCTACCACTAATAGAATGGAGAGCATTTGGGTGAGGATGTGAGGGATTTTAAGCTAGACAGATGGATTAAATGAGATGGGCCAAATCTCTTCTACCAAGTCCACTTCAGTGGTTTTCCACAAATTGTTTTATAAAGGAAGAGGGAAAGGAAGATGACATAAAGCAACAAACAAGTGCAAAGTTTTATCAATGAAGAACAAAGGGAAGTGTTTATTGTAGCATGGAGGTTAATATATATAGCTTCATAGGAACATTATTGAACACAATTCCATAAGTTTATCAATCTCTATGGAAATCAAATATTTTTTCATTGTAAATTTATTTCAATTTTCTTTATGACGTACCATTATGAAATATAACAACTTGCCCCAAGTTATGAAGCTTGATCACAAAAACTAGTAACATGAAGGCACTAAGACCCCCAATGTGTAGCAACAAAGTGTGTATAACTATTAATTCACAAGGATTGGACAAATAACAACTTCATGCTTGGTTAATGATTGTGTTTCAATTAACAGTAAAGTGATTGACTTTCTTTCTGAGCGTCGAGGAAAATAAATAGTACTAGGGGCATGGAGAGGCAATGCATGGCCCTAGCATGATTGATTTTGATGAGTTAATGGGTTGACCACTACACATTCAAGCTTGTCTCAATGGTTGACCACTGCACATATATGGTTGAGTCATTGTCTTGTAAAAGAATCATGGAAGACCATTTCATGTATCGAGTTGGAATTGCCATGGAAGATAGAAGCCATCCCGACCATCCCCAATCCCCTTGACATTGATATCTCACTCTGTAAATATGCCAATGTTGATTGGGCTTAGACTCAATTCTTCCTTTTTTGAAATATATTTTCACTTAATTGTAGTATTAACAAATTGCAATGATTAACTCATGCAAGCTGCAATGGAGGCCGAGACTAAGAGAATTGCAAAAGAAAAAAGGCTCAGCACAGATCTGCTATACAACCTAATATAAAAATCCTTAGCATTTCTAGAAAAATGTTTGTCAAATTCCCACAAAGCATTCAAAATCATGGGTAAAGTTATATTTCGAACCATTAATTTCTTTTGCAAACATTTAATTATGCATGGTTTGATTTTTGAATCTCTTGCATCAAAAGAGTCTGTTAACTTCTTTCCTTTCAATGAGCACTCCACCCACTTAGATTTTTCTTCTTGCATCGAAGGAGCATGGCATGGCCAAGCTCATTAATGACTAATTCTCCAACCGGTTGCAACTATTTTCCTTTTTTTTCTACAGGTGGCACCGACTTGCTAGTCTGCTAGATGCTCACCTCTTTCCTGATGGTTGGATGCACTACTTGTCTTGATTGATTGGTATGTAGGTGAGAAAATCTGTATGAATATGGGTGTTCGCCCAAGTTTATGCGAGTAAGAATCTATATTCGTATTTGTAGGCTAGAGCGGTTGTGGTAAATGAATTCTTCTCTTCAAGTATGATCTTGAGAGAACTTGTTGCTTGGATGCACATAGGTTGCCATGGGAGGAGGCATCTTCTACATCAACCCTATACTACAACACCCCTATAATGCAACGACCATAACTTGCAAAGTCCGTAGATTGCAACGACCATAGACTGCAAAGTCCCTAGACTATAATGCCTTAAAACCAAAGTCCCTAAATTGAAGTGTCATAGAGCCAAAGCCTCCAAACTAATCAATGATATAATTTATAAAAAATTGTTTTATAAATTAATTTTTTACTTTGACAAATAACCTAAAAAAGCACACGCCACGAGAATAATACCACATCAAGAAGATTTTAATCAATAAAAAATTCAATGCACAAGAATAGAAGATAAAGAAAACATATTATTTAAAAAAAAAAATCAATTAATAAATATTAAAAAAAAACCTTAAAATACAATTTACAGATTAATGAAGTTCAAAATCGTACCGATTATTATAGTACATGTTTTGACAAATACTAATAATGAGGTTTCTAATAACTTATGCAAAGATCAATATTCATTTGTTATTTACTTATAAAACTTTCATGTGAAATATATTAGCAAAACCAGGTTTCTAATAACTTATGCAAAAATCAATATTCATTTGTTATATACTTATAAAACTTTCCTATGAAATAGATTAGCACAACCACATTGAGTGTTTTGTACAGGATAATAATAATTAGCATCTAAACACCTTAAAATATAATTCATGGTTTAGATTCTTAGGTTAGCTTGATGAATTTTAAATACCCTTGATATAGGTAAAATGTTATCCATGTCCATGGTGAAATAAGTTTCTAATGGCTCATGGGGATATTAATATTCATTTGTTAAATATTTATAAAATTGTAATGCTAAAATACATTGAGTGTTTTTTTAGAATGATAATGATTAAGGTTTTATGCACCGTGAAAACATAATTTCTAATATATAATAGTGGTTTTAATAATCATGATGTTCTTAAAACCTCCACTCCATGTTAGGTCGTTATTGCGTAGATCCCATCATGTGAGTATAAAATGATCCCAATATTGGAGACATGGATAATTACCTCCTCATCATTGGATTCATTGGAGACCCTAGATAATTACATACATAGATTCTTGCCCTATGTTGTTGATAAATACCAATATTTAGATCTTCATACACATGGATTTGACCTTTTCATTAACATTTGGAGTACATATTGGGATTCTCTATTTTAACATTGGATTGTGTTTCTCTTTATTTAGGAGTCTTTTGCTTAAAATATATGAGAATATTTGGATGGCCAATGTACTTGGAATGATCTATATTGTTGGATTTCAATACTTAAAGAATTACTAGTATTTATATATATTTTGCATGTTGAGGTTGATGTTTGGATATTTATATATATATTGCATGTTGATGTTGATGTTTGGATATTTTGTATTATTGTTGGTATATATTTTATTTTACATGTTGAGGTTGATGTTTCGATATTTTGTACTATTGTTGGTATATATTTTATTTTGTATGTTAAAGTTTATGTTTGGATATTTTGTTGCTATATATTTTATTTTACATGTTGAGGTTGATGTTTAGATATTTTGTATTATTATTGGATTTTAATATTTGAATGAAGTACTAGTATTTATATACTTTTGTATGTTAAGGTTGGTGTTTGAAAACTTTGTACGAGAGATGAAGGTAAACATGAAAATGTTTTTAAAATTGCCTGCCATTTGTTATATAGGGTACAATTGGTGCTTTAGTAGGTAAAATGATTATATATAAATTTGCAATATAATTTATACATATCCTTAGACTTGGTTGAAGTATGGATGCTTTAACTATTGACTCTACGTCTAGGACCAATTCCATGGTCCATCCCTTTTTCACTGTGCTATAATATTGCACTCCCAATGTCCATTTAAGCAAGTTCTCCAGGAAAACTATCTCCAAGTATCACTGTCTCTAGAATGTGTGGGTTATAGAAGTCACCCTTGTCCATATGCCTACTAAAAGTAGTTTCATTGTTTCTCTTTATTCAGGGAGTATTTTTCTTAAGATAAATGAGAATATTTGGATGGGCCACTGTACTCGGAACGACCCATATTGTAAGATTCAATCCTTAAAGGAACTATTAGTACTTATATTTTGCATGTTGAGGTTGATGTTTGGATTCTTTGTACAAGATATGAAGGTAAAGATGAAATATCCTTAAAATTGTTTGCCACATATGTCATGTAGGGTACAATTTATTTCACCTTAAATCATTATTTTCCATTTTATTCATTGTGTGATACTTTACATTTTGATACTTGCATAAGATTACTTTCATGGAAATTTAAAGATTCGTCTTATTATTTCTTGTCTCACCAGTAATTATAGTTTTCAATATAAAGTCAAAGAGCTTAACTTTCATAAGAGGTATGGTCCAACACATCAAGTTCAATCAAACAGTAAGGTAATTCTAGGTAATCAAAGCTTCGGTAAGTTATTAAAGATTTATTTTGTTCATTAAATTTGGAAATTTTAATGCTATGGAAACCTTTGAATCTAATTGTGCCAATTATGATCCTATCGCCCTGAACCGCCACACATGCATTGAATTGACCATCATTTACATTATTTGATTTGGCATAATTGCATAATCCTCCACCACTGGATGCGCAAATTGCCATCATATCAAAACCCGCTACGCCGATGATTACTTTATGTGAACGATTAAATCAGATCATGACGATAAAATATCATCGTCATTGTATTGTGAATTCCCCTCTTCCTATAGATTGGATTGAATATCATCTAACAAAACCTACACCTTCTCGTTCCGAGAAAATATGAAGAGCGCACTCATGATTGAACTAGAAAAGGCTGAGCTACTGGAAGCCTGCACAAAATGCAGTAAGAGAGTAGAGAAGGCAAAATGGCTACCTTTCTTCTTGAAGTACAACAGGTACAACTCATATCTTACCACGACATTCACATTAGGGTTTGATGGAATCAAGGCAATCATTGGGGATTTGGAGCCCACTGTCTTAGAAGACTCCATTGCGCAGGCAATAGAGCTCCCCCAAGATGATGAAAACTGGTTCAAGAGTAGACAAATAGAGAAACTGAGTTGGGCTTTGTTCCTGAAGCTAACTAGCATGAAGACAGAGTGGTCTAGAGGGACAGCGCGATGCATGTTGAAAAGCATATATATAAACCTATTGATTGTGCTAGAGAAATATGTTACATGTGAGGGTTGTCTTGACCTCACGTTCCTTTACATTAAGCACAAGAAAGTCATAATCCTAGTTCACAGTGGCAACACCCATAATTTTATTCATCGTCACATTGCCTAGGAAATCAATTGCTATATATGTTGTAGGGTCCTTGTTTTGTTGGCATAATTGCATAATCCTCCACCACTGGATGCGCAAATTGCCATCATATCAAAACCCGCTACGCCGATGATTACTTTATGTGAACGATTAAATCAGATCATGACGATAAAATCGTCATGATCACGATTTCCCATCAACTCTCATTTCGACCTCATCGTCATTGTATTGTGAATTCCCCTCTTCCTATAGATTGGATCGAATATCATCTAACAAAACCTACACCTTCTCGTTGCGAGAAAATATGAAGAGCGCACTCATGATTGAACCAGACAAGGCTGAGCTACTGGAAGCCTGCCCAAAATGCAGTAAGAGAGTAGAGAAGGCAAAATGGCTACCTTTCTTCTTGAAGTACAACGGGTACAACTCATATCTTACCACAACATTCACATTAGGGTTTGATGGAATCAAGGCAATCATTGGGGATTTGGAGCTCACTGTCTTAGAAGACTCCATTGCGCAAGCAATAGAGCTCCCCCAAGATGATGAACACTGGTTCAAGAGCAGACAGATAGAGAAACTGAGTCGGGCTTTGTNTGAACACTGGTTCAAGAGCAGACAGATAGAGAAACTGAGTCGGGCTTTGTTCTTGAAGCTAACTAGCATGAAGACAGAGTGGTCTAAAGGGACAGCGCGATGCCTGTTGAAAAGCATATATCAAAACCTATTGATTGTGCTAGAGAAATATGTTACATGTGAGGGTTGTTTCGACCTCGCGTTCCTTTACATTAAGCACAAGAAAGTCATAATCCTAGTTGACAGTGGCAACACCCATAATTTTATTCATCGTCACATTGCCTAGGAAATCAATTGCTATATATGTTGTAGGGTCCTTGTTTTCATGTGTTTTGGTATAGTGTCTAATACCTTGTCTTACTATTTACCTTGCCATTTGCCATCCTATTACCCTATAATGACATATCTTTTACCATTTTCCTTCAAAACACATTTTTGGTTCAAAGGTTATTATCTTAGCTTAAGTATTTCATTTTTCTTTGTTTAATGAATAAAATGTGTTAATTACTCGAGCTGATGAAATTACTGGAACATTCTTGTAGTTTGTTGAACATGTCTTGTAGTTGCCTCTACGATTGAAATATTTGTCACTCATTCCAGCTGATTCAAAGATACGGGTTCTGTAAAGAATCGCATACACACTATCCAATTTGGCTAACACTACAACAACAAGTGCACTATTTATGGTCAACGTTCTAACCAATTTCTGTAATGTGCATGAGTTCGTTGCGATTTCATGCCTTTGGTCATGAAATCGTAATGAAATGACTTGTTATGAGATTTTGTTGTCTGAATTGGTTTGTTCGAAGATAAAATTGTAATGTCTTGCTATGTTTAGTGGATTGCATGGGATTGGAAGTGTAGATTTTAACCTTGTACAATATTTTACTACTAACATATTTTCAATAAAAGAACATAAAATATACAATGGAAGAATACACACATTACACATAGATTTTTCCCCTGGAAACCCAAACCGGGAAAACCGACATATTCTATATCCATTCACATCATACATTGTTTACAATACAATATACATATAGGATCCAATGACATCCAAAACCTTAATCCAATGAATTGGATTAGCCAACAACCCTAATTCCTTAACTGGAAATAGAAAACCATCGACGAAAAACCAAATGTCGAAAAACCTCCCATAAATGGACACAAAAACCGAGGACCGCTAAAAAACGGACATGAAAGCCGAGGAAAATCTAGGATCACCCAAGAACGACACTAGTTCTAGTCGTGCAAAAAATATAACACATATCCAACATGGAGTTTAAGAGTTGTTAGTCTTTAATTTGAATCTCATTGTATAAATATCAGAGGCAATCATGCTCAAACACATGGATTGATAGGTTGATAACAATAATAATCAGAAGTAGATTGAACCATGTTCAACGTATATCTATGTACTTTTTAAATTCTGGAATATAAAGATTGGTTCATGTGCATTTCTATGTTGTGTTCCTAAGCTTGTAAGTGTTAGTGGGCATACTTCTGAGAGAAGGCATGGCCCTCTTCATCTCAGAAGTAGCACCCTCATTTGTTTTGTTTATTTACTTGCATTAGGATTAATGTTACAATTTTATTTCATGCTTGTAGTTCAATTGATGCGTGTGAGAAAAATAACGGATGCTTGATTGTTTGACAGTTAAATTGGTGATTCTATGGACAAGAATTGTCAAGAGCTACAGATTGATGCAATCAATGATTGACATTCTTTACTGATCAACAACTACCAATGATAAATACCTTGATCATATGTATTAGCTTTTGATTTTGTTTCTTTTGTTCAAGTTAATTGTTGTTAATCTAACTAATATAGTGGATCCAACAAAGTGTTGTTGGGTATAAAAATATATATCCAACCTGCAATTCGACCTTAGAATGTCCACTGTTAGATGGGACCCTAGATTGAATTTATTTTGTAGTTTATTGGAATGGTGTGTCTCTAAGATTTGATCTGCATTTATTTTTCCTGGTGTTTTGTAAGTCTACAAACCCAGATTGATAATTAATGTACCAAATTATTATTATATAATTTTCCCAACATTTGTGCAATCAACAATTTTCAAATCATGATTGTCAATGGCGGTTCCATTAAATGTGGTGGGTGTTGTGAAAATGTGCACCTACAAATTGGTTGGTACCACATAAAATCTCATATGTTTGCTATTGACATGGGTTGTTGTGAGATTGTGCTCGGTGCTTAATGGTTATGCACTCTTGACCCCATCCTCATGGAATTTAAGGACCTAACCATGCAATTCCAATAAGAGGGACAACATATAAGTTCCAAGGCATCATGACAGGCTCACCTGAGATCATTAGTTCCCACTGAATGGAAAAGCTACTCAAAAAAGGTCATTCTGGCATTATTGTGCAACTCCATTCAATTCACGTCATTGAGACACCCTTTGTGCACCCTGACCTCCAATCTATACTCTCTCAACACCAAGCTATTTTTAACAATCCCCATGGACTTCACCCTTCCTGCGACATCCATGATCATTCCATTCCTCTAGTACCAAACAATCTTCCTCCCAATGTTCTTCGTTATCAGTATCCCTTTGCCCAGAAAAATGAAATGGAAAAAATTGTTTAAGAATTTCTAGAAGTAGGTGTTATTCGTCCCAGTACCAGCCCCTATTCTTCTCCGGTAGTCATGGTGCTCAAGAAAGAAGGCACTTGGTGCATGTGTCATGATTTTCATGCCCTCAACAAACTCACAATCAAAGAAAAATTTCCCATTCCCATCATTGATGGCCTTTTGAATGAATTGAGTGGTTCTCAATACTTTACAAAACTTGATCTATGTTCTTGCTACCACTAGATACGTATGAAATAGGAGGACATCCCCAAGCTTGCCTTTAGAACTCATGAGGGTCACTATGAGTTCATGGTCATGCCCTTTGGCCTATGTAATGCCCCCTCCACTTTCAAAGTCTCATGAATCGTGTCTTTCATCCTTTCCTCCATCATTTTGTCATATTTTTCTTTGATGATATTCTCATCTATAGTAAAACTTGGCAATCCCATCTCGCCCATGTGGACCAAGTTCTCCATCTCCTGTTTAAGCACAAACTTTTTCTGAAACAATCTAAATATGCTTTTGGCGACTCTAAAGTTGAGTACCTGGATCATATTGTAGGAAAGGATGGTGTATGGGTGGATCCTAAGAAAATTGAAGCTATGAAGGATTGGCCTCAACCTAAAACTCTTAAAAGCTTGCGTGGTTTCTTGGGTTTAATGGGCTATTATCACAAGTTTGTTCAGAATTATGGTAACATTGAAACTCCTCTCATTGCTCTCCTTAAAAAGAATGCTTTTAGTTGGACTCTAGTAGTTGATCAATCCTTCGAAACCTTGAAAGAGGCTAGTGTTCACAACTCATGTCGTCGCACTACTCAAACTCACCAAGACTTTTTTCCTGGAATGCGATGCATCACGGAAAGGAATTGGGGAAGTCCTCATGTAAGATGGTCGACTTTTGGCTTTCGTTAGCAAACAACTATAACAGTGACATTTGGGCCAATCAACCTATGAAAAGGAAATGTTGGATATTATGCATGCAGTGGATTTCTGGTGTCCTTATATATTGGGGCAATGCTTCCAAATTAAAACTGGTCACTGTAACCTCAAGTGTTTTCTGGAACAAAGAATTTCATCCCCGGGGCAACAAAAATGGGTGGCCAAGATTTTTGGATATGATTATGAGATCATCTACAAAAGGGGCAAAGAAAATGTGATTATTAATGCTCTTTTAAGGAAATAGGAAGAAGAAGGGTCACTCTTTTCCCTCTCATTTATTGTAGCGAACTGGCTTATGGTCGCTCACCATGAATGGTTGCAAGACCCCAAACTTTCTATCCTGATCCAAAAATTGCAACAGGATATTCAAGCTTCTCTGGGGTACTATTGGAACACTGAAGAGATTTGATATAAAGTTCATATGTATTTAAGTAAACAATCGAACCTTAAATCAATTGTTCTCTTTGAGTTTCATGCTTCACCCGCAGCTGGGCATTTAAGATTTACCAAAACCTATGAATGGGTCAAACATTCTTTTTTGGGGGACAATACGAAACAGGACATCCACACCTTTGTGGATGAATGTAATACATGTCAATGCAATAAGGGAGAAACTGATATGAATTTATGAGGGAATGAAATGAAACACATAAATGGGATAGAGACACAAAGATACAACAATGCTCAATTTCTATTAAAGAATGAAATATGCATATAATGTAAAAGAAAATATAGAGTGAAATGAACTTACTAGAATGGTGGCAACTTATCTCTAAGAAGAGATGTGACGGCTACTTTCATTCCCAAAAAGATGATTACACTGAAGCTCCAAATACCCTTTTCAACATAAAGCATAAATGAGAAAACCCTAAACATCCAAAAGCAAAGCCCCTGAAGATGAAACGCCAAAAGGTTTGTGGCCCCAATGGTGGTAGTTGATACATCAACTTCAAAGGGAATAAATTTTTCATATAACGATCTTTGTTTGGGGCACTCAGTACCTCGTCGAAAAGGTCTAGCCAAGGAGTACACATTATGAATGGCCCAATACAATATTATGCTATCTATTGGACGTTGCCACGTCAAAAAATGTCGTTTAGGGCCTCAAAACAACCCTAAAAGTTTGGGATCTGAAAAGTTGTAGAAAAACTACCAAGATGGAAATTGTATTTTGAGTCAGTGGAATAGGTGGGAAGCCACCGATGTCCACCTAGATAAGTCCTCACCTCTTAGGAAGCAATGGTCTCCATTGCATTGAGTTCCCCCATCAAATGGGGAAACTTATGTTGAACTTGACACTTGGTGAGCCACTTGCCTTGGTACAATACCTACCCTGCCTTGACAACCTGGAAGAGTTGGATCTTCTGTTGGCGAGTGCCCTTAACCTATGTATCCATGATCCTATCAATGTTTTATTGTTCCATGTAGTCAGGGTTGATATTAATAGGTGTTAGTTTCTCTACAACTTCCAATTTGTCCATTAGTGGTAGAAAATATGATCGAAGGAGGTCCACATTGAATTATGGGTGTAAGCCAATGAAGGGGGGAATACTTAACTCGAAAGCAATGTTTCCCATAGACTTGGTGATGGTGTAAGGTCCATAGGGAAGTGGACGCAACTTCTGATGGGGTCCTATAAGGCATTATTTCTGCTAATGTAACCAAACCTTGTCACCTACCTCAAACTTGTGGGGAACCCGGTGTTGATAATGGCGTTGCTTGTACTTAACATTGGCTTTCTACAAAATATCATGGACCTGTTGGCAGATGTGATGCATCCATTCAATGAATTTGGTGGCCTTGTCAGCCTCAGATTGAGCATATGAAGATTATGCATGTGTGGATGCAAGGGGAAATGCTACATCAATGGGGCCTAATGGTTCAAATCCCAAGCCCACTTGAAAAGGGCTATGGTCAGTCGAGCTATGGAGGGATCTATTGTAGTTGTGTTGAACATATGGAAAGCTCTCATCCCATGCGTGTGGATGGTTGGATTTGTAAATGCGAAAGATATGCATGATCATCCTATTGACGACCTTTGTTTGTCCATCGGTATGAGGGTGGAAGGTAGTGGATTTGGCGACATTGGTGTCCAACAATGACCATAGGCTCGACCAGAATCTACTCAATAATCTATTGTCCTTATATGATATGATGGTCTACGGTATTCCGAAGTGTACCCATACACGCTCAAAGAATAGCTTAGTAGTGTCCTCGACTGTGATACTCTTCTTCCAGGCAGTAAAAACGCCCATATTAGAAAATCAATCAACAACCATGAATACACAGTCATTTCCATGGTTGGTTGAGGGGAGGCCTGATATGTAGTCCATTGAGATGGATTCCTAAGGACCATCAGGAATAGATAGAGGAGTGTATAGTCCTTGTTTTTTAATAGTTGGTTTAGCAATGGAGCGGGTAGTGCAGGATCTAATATACTTACTAACATCATGTCAAAGCTTTAGCCAATAGAAATGATTTTGTAGTATTGCCACTGTATTCTCCACGCCAAAGTGTCCTGCCACCTGACTATAGTGGGCTTCCTAAATCAGCTTCACATGCTCTCTTGAAGGAACACAAATATGACACAGATGGCTTAGTGGTCCATCCTGAAGATGGAAGTCAGAAATGGTCATGCATGTTCCCAACATCTGGTAGGTCGTAGCGAAGCCAAGATTGTTGTCATAGATTTGGGACCACCTGAAGGTATCATGCCCACAAGAGTCAAGCACCATGGTTAGTGTTGCAAATGGAGGTCAACTGAGGAAGTCAACAACACAATTGGTGCTCACTTTCTTATAGGTATGTGGACGAGTTTTGATGGCAGTCGTTCTACAATTTGCCCTGTCTTTGCATGAACTGCAAAGGCTTGTGATCTATATGGATGATTGTCTCCTTCCCCAAAATGTAATGCCTCCATTAGCAGCAATATTGTACGATGGAATGCATTTCTTTGTCATAGGTGAGGTACTTCCAGACGACATTTGAGAGTGTCTCACTATGATAGGCCATCGGATGACCATGTTGAGTGAGAATGACACCAACAACATAATCAGAAGCCTCTGTCTCAATCTTAAATGGTTGTTGCAGATCAGGTAATGTGAGCATCAAGGCTGAGCATAAGTGATGTTTCAGATCATCAAAGGCTTTCTATTATGATTTACCCTACACAAATTTGGATTTTCAACCACCCTTGGTCACTTGGCTAAGAGCCCATGCGATATGGGAGAACCCTAATACGAATCTACGATAGAAGTTGGAAAGGTCTGAGAAGCTTTGAATATCAGTTAGTGTTTTCAAGGTTGGCCAATCACGAATGACTTGGATCTTCGTTGGATCGACATGCACACCATAGTCATGTACAATGTATCTGAGGTATTGACCCTAATCATGCTGAAGAAACATTTCTCCAAGTTAGCATATAGCTTGTGTTGCCACAGAGTGTGGAGGACCTGATGAATGTGTTGTAAGTGATTTTCCCAACTCTTGTTGAAGATGAGGATGTCATCCATATATACAACCACAAAGGAAATTGTGAAGGGCCATGAGATATCATCCATCAACCTCATGAAAGTTATTGGGGAATTCATCAAGCCAAAGGACATGACCGACCACTTGAAAATACCTTATTTAGACTTGAAAGTAGTCTTTCATACATCACTGTGTTCTATGTGAACCCGGTGGTAGCCAGACTTCAGATCAATCTTACTAAATTACTTTCCCCCCCTTGAGTTGGTTGAGAAGGTCGTCAATTCAAGGAATTGGGTATCGGTTCTTGACTGTAATTTTGTTCAGAGCTCCATAGTCAATACAGAGTCACCAAGTACCGTCTTTCTTTTGTACAAGCATGATTGGGCTTTTGCAGGGTGAGAAGATTGGTCGAATGTGCCTTTTTTGAAGCAACTCTTGAATATGGCACTTGATTTTCTCATTTTCTAGGAGAGAGTGTTGATACATTGGCCCATTAGGCAAAGGCATTCGAGGGGTCAGCTCAATTGAATGTTTGACCTGACAGTGTAGAGTCACCCCCGTAGGTGAGGTGAAGATGTCCCGATATTTTTCCATGACTTTTTCCACTTGCTTTTGTTGCGTAGAGGAGCCCTTTGCGGAGGCCATGGATGTGGTCATGACCTTCTGCTCTGATAAGAAATGATATTTTAAATGACTTGGTTAAGTATGTTGCATGGAAAATTTTACCAGTTAAGACTTAATAAGAAAGCGAAGAAGCTTAAGAATAGAATTTGTAGCACATAAGAAGTAAAAACAACAAACCGTAAGCAAATTCAAGACACCAGAAGTTGATAACAGAGTTTGACAAATCTGCCTACATCTTTGGGCCTTTGTCTCAGTGGGGGAGACTTCTTTATTAATATTCAATGCTCAAAATCTACATCAAAATTACATCATTTAAGTCTCTGATTGAATCATTTGTGTTCTGCTCTATCTCAGGAACCTGATGCAACAAACGACACTGAAAAAGGTGGAGTAGAACTCCCAGAAATGGCCTCCAAATCTCAACTACTCTCTTGGCTTCCTTGCATAAAAATAGCTTGGACTTCACAAATTATTCATCATTCTCCTACTCTAAACTTTAAAAAAGGATTGTTTCAAATACAATTTGAGTTGGGGGTCATATCCCAACTTCCTCCCAATATTTGGCCTCAATTTGGGCTCCAGATCCTCCAAAAATGGGCAAAATCCCATCAAAAAGGCCCAAAATCATTAAAAAATCCCTTTTACAATGTTTAAAACCCACTTTGGGGGGGAAATGTGGGCACGCACCCCCTTTCTCTGATCTCTCGATCATATTGGGGTCATGTGGCCATGCGCTAGAGTGTTAGGCTCCTGGTCTTTAGCCCATGGTTTCGCGCCTTGGTTGGCAGGGTAGCCCCATCGACTGGGCGCTTAGTTGTCATTTCCCATTATGTGCTCATTTATAAACAATTTGTGCCATACATAATAGCAACTAGGCCCGTAACCCAGTCTATCCGTCGGTTTGTGTGATGTCTTTGTTGTGATGTGGAGGTCGGGTGGTCGAATACTAAGGAGGTGGAAACAAAATTTTAACCCGATCCATATTGGCTTGATCCAGGGTGCCACGTGGTGCCCTGTGATTGGACCACGTGGTGCCCTGTGATTGGACCACGTGTCAACATTTCATTGGCTTGAGCCACGTTAGTTACCCAGTGGACTACCACATCACCTGCTCTGTCAGCACCAACTCACGAGCATACTGAGACGTATCACCACCGGAGCCTACCACCTATCAGCCATGTCACTGCCATCTTGTCATCTGTACTGCCATGTGTCATTACTGCACACTACCACTTCATTGCACAAACTACCACATCACTAGGCCACATGGATCATAGAGCCATGTGTCACTTCCATACAGTGCCATGTGTCAATATTTTACCGATCCAAATCACCCATGAAAATGCCAAATTTGACTGCCACGTGGCATGTCCTAGTGTTGCCACATGTCATGATGATGTCAGTAGTAAGGCCTTTGACTCTTGACTCTGACCATTAACTTTTTTGCTTGTTTGGAGAAAAATTTAGAACGTGATATCTTCTCCATACAGAGTCCATTTTTGAAAAAGAATATACTGTCGGAATCGACGTGACGAACACTACGCGATGGCATTGGTTTCATTCAAATCTGAGAAATTTGAATTTTTGGCCTTTTTGGATCCATTTTGGATCACAGCTCCCCACTGAGACCTTTTGGTCCTCCAAAAGGATATTAACCAGACATCA
>CBVK0100582132.1:0-15610 GCA_900067695.1 Picea abies
AAAAAAGGATACCATATGATAGAAGATTTTATTGTTTGCACTGGAATTTATGGAGGCCGATGGACATCATGTTGTGCGGTTTTTCCTTCACTGACTTACCCCTACATGATCCTCACGAGCCAAACCCATTGTTCACAGATGCTTCTAAAATTGTTTGATTCCTTATTTGATATTATACGCAACTCTCAACAGTAGTCGCAGGAATGGTTAGAGCACTTGATGGTACGGCAAAGTCTGCTCCATACGTAAATCTTCATAAATTTGAAGAGTCGGCTACACTGATGCAGGACGCAATCTCCCCTTTTTAACTTGTAATAAAATATATGATTTATATAAATTGCCTTTGGATTTCTCGCCTCCCATTTTTTCTCGTCAAATTATGGAAAAAACAATAATTTTTTTGTCAACCGACGGAATCCCATCGCTTTACACTCACTTTCATAAATCTGAAATACGGCCACGATGCAAATGGGGCATCACATGGCATCTTTTTATATGGAATATCTGACTTCCACACTTGTATGTTTTTAGGTGGCTAAACATTTACAGTTTTATTTTTATGTCATCATCTCATATGCACTTTTTTTTAGAAGGGAAATAGTTGACCTCCAGATTTCTTTGTTTTAATATTCGGATGCTAAACATTTAGAATTTTCCATGTGATGTGGGGTTTCCTTTCATCAATTTGGATTTTTTTTAAGTTAGTAAAATTTTAGGAGCGGTAAATTTTTTTCCATAGTTTATATATATAATACATTGAATAATGTTCATATTTGAGTTTAAGATCCATTGATAGAGCGAGTTGTATGTTGGATGTTTATCCATCTTCAGGACCAGCAGAATGAAAGAGGGATATGGCGACAAAATAAATAGTGAAACATAGAGAAAACAATAATATGTGGATAAGAGGGAGGTCCACACCTCTATTTCTATTAAGGTTGTTGGGGTGTTTTATAATCTTCACGGCTTCTGTAATTTACCGCTTAAAATAATGGTTTTTGCTGGCAATTATTTTGGTGTTTGGTGCTTGGAAGTTAGGGAATGTTAGCAAGAGTTAAGTTGTGGGTGCCTGATATCAACAATTATAAATTTAAGTTTTAATATAATGATATGTTAATTAATAAGATGGTTTGTAATATCACATATAAAGTAATACTAAGTGATTTATAATTTAAAAGGATCTAATGAGAATGGATTCCAAGATGTCCTCTTTTGTGGACTTTACATGAGAGAGTGTTATATATATATATATAGAGAGAGAGAGAAGGGGGTTAGTTGAATCGATTTGTATAGGCTAGTTTCAAGGTAAAGATTGTTGAGAGGTTATCGGTTCAAGTATGGTAGAGTCCATTTTGGTTAAGAATATGGGTTGTGCTCTGATGGCATTTACCATAACATCACTCAATAGAATGTGAGGAAGAATGTAAATAAGCACTTGGAGGGTTTCCTTGAGGAAACCCTTGGGCATTTACCATAACATCACTCACAGAATGTGAGGAAGAATGTAAATAAGCACTTGGAGGGTTTCCTTGAGGACATTTTCCATGGAATAAATAAATAAATAATGACACCCCTTATGTTTTAAGTAATGGGATATAATACTCAAGTCAACCTCTATTATATATATATATAACATTGACATCCCTTATGTTCGAAGTAATGGGATATAATATTTAAGTCAACCTCTCATGTGGGTATTGGTTATGGATCCAATGGTTATGGAATGGGGTTTGTTTCTTAATGCCTGGGAGAACTCATATTTATAATTACCTTTCTATTCCATGGTGATAGTTGAATTTTATTAACATATGACAAAGATATATAGAGATATGATATCGAGATTAGGCATATTGGGATCATGATTTAATGGTGAAGACGATAGGATGTTAAGCTATCCATTAAGATTCAATTGCATGTAAACCCTAGATTCAAGGTACAAGGCCAAGTCGACAAATAATGATTAGATCATATATGGCTCATTAAAAATCGGCTCACTAAGAGAAAACATGTCACAAAGTGGGATTTGTACCTAATGGGTAGGGTAACGATTTCCTTACAACCACTCAATCTACATAACATTGACATCACTGATCCAGATTTATGAGGGAACAAAATGAAACACAAAAATAGGATAGAAACACAGAGATACAATCATACTCAATTTATATTAAAGAATGAAATATGTAGAGACTGTAAAAGAAAATAAAGAGTGAAATGAACTCGCTAGAATGGTGATAGCTTATCTCTTAGAAGAGATGTGATTACTACACGCATTCACAAGAAGATGAGTACAATGAGGCTCCAAATGTTTTTTTAACATAAAGCATAAATGAGAAAACCCTAAACACCCAAAACCCTAACCTCAAGAGATGAAATGCCAAAAGGTTTATGGGCCCCAATGGGGGTAGTTGATACGTCAACTTCCCGGGGGCACAACTTTTGCATACGGTATCCATTTTGGGCGCTCGGTACCTCATCGAAAAGGTCTAGTTGAGGAGTACACATTCCTTTCAGCCCAACATCTACCTTTAAATACACGTTGGCACTGCCGAGCCAAAAAAATGTTGTTTAGGGCCTCAAAATAGCCTCAGAAGTTTGGGACCCGAAAATTTGTAGAAAAACTGCCAAGATGGAAACTGTATTTTGAGCCAGTGGAATAGGTGGGTGTTCACTAATGTTCACCTAGATTAGAAACAATAAAATCTTCAGCCACACTCCAACCGCCCCCGATTCCACCTGTTATTTGGAGGGATATTTCTATGGATTTCATTGTTGGCTTACGTGAGTCAGGAAATAAGTCAGTGGTCATGGTGGTAGTAGATCATCTTTCCAAATATCCTCATTTATGTGCTCTTCAACACCTATTCACTGCATCCACAGTGGCTCAAATTTTTATGGATAATACATTTAAACTCCATGGCATTCCTATTGTCTCTAACCGTGATCCAACTTTAACGAGCAATTTTTGGAAAGAATTGTTCAGGATCCAAGGAACCCAATTGCATCTCAGCACTACCTATCATCCCTAGATTGATGGACAAACTGAAGTTGTCAACAAGTGTTTGGAAATATATTTGTGTTGTTTTGTGTATGACGGACAAAATCAGTGGGTTGAATGGTTACCCCTAGTTGAATGGTGGTACAACACATCTTACCATACTACCACAACAAGTGTTTGGAAATATATTTGTGTTGTTTTGTGTATGACGGACAAAATCAGTGGGTTGAATGGTTACCCCTAGTTGAATGGTGGTACAACACATCTTACCATACTACCACTCGCTTAACTCCCTTTGAAGCCATTGTCGGTTCTCAAATACATGCCAAGTGTCTCCAAGGTTTAAAAGGTTGACAACAATTTTACAATCCAAGCAACCATTCTCCATACCCTTAGAGAAAGTTTGGTCCTAGCTCAGAATCGCATGAAGCAACAAGCAGATTAGGGTCATTCTGAACGTTAATTCACTTAAGGGAACCAGGTATTTCTTCGTTTGAAACCTTGTAAGAAGACATCACTCAAAGATCAACACTATCAGAAACTTGCCCCCAAATTTTATGGCCCTTATACAATTCTCAAGCAAGTGCGGCTCATGGCCTACTAGTTAGCTCTGTCTAATCATTCTAAGCTCCATCGTGTTTTTCATGTCTCATGCTTAAAGAACATGGTTGGAACTAAGTTCCAAACACAAATTAGTCTCCTTAAGTTGGATGAAGAAGGTTCCATTTGGTTGCAGCTACAAGCAGTCTTGGACTAGCAAGAGTGTTGTCTCTGTTAGCGCACCATCAAGGAAGTGTTAGTTCAGTGGAAGAGTGTTGTCTCTGTTAGCGCACCATCAAGGAAGTGTTAGTTCAGTGGAATGATGCACCCCCAGACGATGCCACCTGGGAGCTGACTACCATTCTACAATAATTTCCCCATCTCAAGCCTTGAGGACAAGGTTGTTCTTCAAGGGGGGGGGCACGTTAGCGACCTAACCTCCCCAACCACTCACGAAGGTAGAATAATAGATTTTCCATGTATTAAAGGCTAACATTAGTTAATAAGGCCTATTTAATAATGTGAACAAGTGTAATGTAAGAAGACTTAATAGAAGCTTATGCTTCTAGAAAGATCTTCATCTATAATGTTATTTAGAATATAGAATTGGTATAAATAGGATTAGAAGGCATGACAAAGTCTTGTCTTGAGAATTATTGTAATAGAGCTTTGCTCTACTGGAGGTTTCCCCCTCGAAGAGGCAAGCGAACTTGGTTTTCTATCAATAAAGGTGTCATTTTGTGTGTTATGATTCTTTATATTTTATTGTTCCACTTGTATTTGTTGCAATATTTCTGTTTTTTCTTATTATAATACATCTGGTACCTTACAGAGTGGGGGCGGGGAGATTTATAAATTGACTTTACATGGGGACTATGAATCACCTCCAATAATAAGGTATAGACACTGGCCACTTACAAAGGGTTGCAAATTATTAAGCATCATTGGGGAAAGAAGGCAATGATAGTGGGGCACTCATATATACTAATATGGCTCCTTTGGCATCAAGTGCCATCTTAGAATCCACACCTATCAAGACTTAGTCATTGTATAAAAGCCAAGGCCAAAGACTTCAAAGATCTTGAATTCTTCCAAGTCTTCTGCTCATTCAATAGTGAGGCAGATCTTTTATCGAACAAAGGAGTGGGCATGAATGAAGGTTTAACGAAAGTTAAAAGGGAGGGGGGGACACCATTCTTCTCTACCCTTCCATAAAAAATTCATGTATTTAAACATTGCAATGAAACTGAACTATTCATGTCTCGCCACACAAATATGTTTGTATAGATTTTTATGGACCATTAATCCTTTGCTCTCTCAATCCTTCAACCTCTTGAAGCATAGACATATCAATGGTAGGAAAGCACAACTTAGTAATGCATGTGGTTTCTTGGTAGATGAAGCAAAGGTCTGGTCCTTTGGGAGGTTCAATTTTCTAGCATCAATCATGGCATTCCTTTTGGCCAATAATATTTGGCTCAGTCATGGATCATAGGTAGCATTGCATTTGGTGAGACTTGGCAGAAGTTAGGATAAGTTTAAGGAGATGCGAGCATGGAGTCATTGAAGAGCAGAGGTTGGTAGAAGTGTTGGAATAGTAGTGGCATTGATGGCATGAGGATTGGGAAGACAAATTGTTAATATAATTCCATGAGAGAGATAGGTATGTAGTGAAGATCAAGGTGTCGTTCGATTTGTCGAAAGAATTGGAGAAACAAATGTGAGCATTCATGTAGGTGCATAAGAGTAAACTTATAGAGCTAGATATCAAGGTGGATGTGGTTATTTTTATCATTTATCGAATTGACAAAGCTAGTAATCATCCTCAAGTGGCACACCAAGTTTCTTTTGAGCTAGACTCTTATGTGTACTTGGGTCCTCGGGTTTACATGATTAAGGGTGCCAAAAACATTGTTAGTAATAAGCAACCCCTTGAAAAGGACACACATCAAAGGAATCGTTTTATGGAAGCTCAGGGTATTGGAGATTCCCTCATTGGCCCTAGTTTTCAAATTTATGAATATGTTATGTTTTGTTGCTTTGTATTTTTTCTAGAATAATACATTTGATAATATAGTTGCCTTGTTTTTCAAAATCTAGTATGGGTAAGTAGTAGAAAAGTTTTTTTGTTTTCAAGAAAAACAAAATTTGGTGAAGGACTTTGATCCTTCTTTTAGATCATGTTACAAAGCTATACGGTTTGGCCACATCCCTTTTCTTATACAATAATAATTGTTACTATAAAAAAAACCAAACTGAAGTTTTTAATACCCATCTTTTTTCAAATATGATTTTTTTTAATAGCTTAGAAGGCCTTGCATTTGTTGTGTGGATGCATTGCAACAACATTAACAAGCATTGAATTCAAAAGGCTTATTTAAAATATTCATCTTAACTTTTTATCTATTGATATTTTAAAGATGGATCCAATTGATATTTTAAAGATGGATCCAAAAACATCCCTTGTAAAACTTGTTTTATGCTTTAAAACTCGAAATAGTCTATTCACAATATCACATTTGTAAATTCACAATATCACATTTGTAAATGAATAATCGCTAAATTTAAAACTTATTTATAATCACAAATATTTATTATATTATTGTTGTTCATATTTGTGAAACATTATGATATTTTGTATCATTAAATGAGATATTATAAATTTTGATATTCATTTTATAAATATTGTAGAAACTATTAGTATATTGATGATATTTGTTTTATAGATATAGTTGAAACTACTAACATTTTTTCTTAAACTAAAAAAGCACCAAACTTTTATTAATCACATAAAAATATAGTCATACAATAATTTCTTGGTGAGGACATGCTAACAAAGGAAACCAAACCTCCACCAGTTTTTCCATCAAAAATTTGAAAAGTCTCATAAGTATTCATTTGTCTCATACCATGAGCTAATAACTGACAGTCTAAAGTATATTTATCCACAAGACTAAATAAAAAGACTACATAAAGATCACAACCATAAACCAACGAGTGGAGGAAGGGGATTTTTCTCTGCGTCCACTTCCAGGATCAACTCAACATCCTCAAAATCCTCACGATCCTGCTTCATTTGTTGAACCTCACTATCAACCTCAATCAGATTTTACTTTGTTCCAGCTGCGCCAGTCGACCCCATTTTTATTTTACCCTTATCTTCTTTCTCTGGAGCTTCCAAAACAAAAACTTTAACTCCAAAGACCGCCCCACATACAGCCTCGAACTTCCCTTCAAAGATACAGAGGGAGTGTAAAATGTCCTATTGCTTTGCGCTCACACTTACTAGTGCATGTACAATTAGAGTTTTCACAAACCAATAGGTTTCAACCAACCAAAAGTATTCCATGGCTCTAGTTCGAGAGTGGATGGGGTCCTCGAACCACTCCCGAGCCTCTTCTAGGATATGGGCATCTTAAACGTGCTCCCTCTTGACCACCACCGCTGCCTCCACCTCATCGACAACCTCCTTGGCTTTCTTTGAGACTTTGTCTTCGAATTGGCACTATGTGAGGGATGTCTCATACTCTGGCATGGTTCCCACCTTTTGCAGCCTCAAGGAAGAGGTCAAATGACCCTCACGCCCTCTTTTCTTCATGCTTTTTCTTCCCTTCCCTAGACTCTGAGCCATGACTAAAGATCTGCTCAACCAGTCGTCGTCCCCAATTCTGCACCCCGTACTGTCTTCCCCACACATAAGGGATTAAGAGAAACACAGACAACACACCACACACATTGAAGGGATTGAGAGAAGCACAAATAGAACACCAACCACTAAGAGCACCACTCCCTCAGATCATGTTGAAGCCTACGGATTCGATTAAACAACCAGAGATTGTTGAGATGTCAGGGCTCTTCGAACCAATTTGTTACCTCGCCAAGGCTCAACATGCTCAATTCCCCTCGAGGGTGCTCGCTTCAATGCGTATAGCCATCTCTGTGACTCCAAATTCCAATCAGTGTAAGCTTGCTCCTAAAAACCTGAATTACGTCCATCAATCCCATCATCATTGTTGCCCACCAACTCGTTGAATGATGTGACTTCTGCACTTCAATGCTTTCATAAATTGTACCCCCAAATGCGCCATAAAACCCTCGCATTGTAGCCATGTACCTTGCCTTATGCCTAAATTGCTTAGTCTTCATGGATTTGACCGAAGTAGTGGCCATCATACCCTTCCCACCCTGAGTATTCATTGCTTGCTAACCAATAATAAGACACCTCACAAGCGCCCAACAACATGTCTTCATATACATAACGGTGGGCTAATTTCACCGGCCACATGCTTGACCTCATCCTCCCCTGCTTGCACCCCATCTGAGAGAAACTACTAACATATTACTTGAATATATAATATTTTATTATATTTTAGATTATAAATATAAATGATTTAATTTTATCTCATGCAATTTTATTCGACTATGTTTTAATTAGTTATGTGTAATACAAAATTTATATTAATTTTTTTAATTTTAGTTGTACTTTTTAATTTTATCTTCTTACTCTACTTTATATTGAAAAGCCTTTTTTTATTTCTTAATTTGATCCTCTTGTATTTAAAAAAAAAATCATTAATCTCTTATTTCTAAAAATGATAATTTACAAATTTTAATAAATTTAAACTTAACACACTATAATGACATTTTAAAATATAAATTGAAAAGTAATAAAAATATATGATCATCACAAATTTTATATTTGACAAGTAAGATTGAACCGTAAATTTCAACACTAATCTAAATTATTCGATTCATTAAAAATCTCAATTAATATTTAATTAGAGATTGACAATTTTGATTATATCACTAAAATTGTAAAGTAATTTTTTTTTGCGAAAAAAAATAATAATTTATTACTAGGTAAAAAAAAGTTACAATCCTCAGGCGCGATGAAACAACATAATACATAAATCTCGGTAAAACTTTACATTCTACATATCTGCACTATAAAAACAAAATGAGTCTTCAAACATTATATAATACCCCATCCTCACATAACTCGAGACCAAAACCAAATACTCAAAACGAAGAAAAGACAGAGCCTAGGAGGAGCCTCCCTCCCATCAATAGTTTCCTTCAGAAAAATCATATTAGACGTCCTAGACAGAGCCTCCTTTGATAATCGATCAACTTCCGAATTAAATTCTCTGTATATATGACAAAATGAAATATCTTGAAAGGTGTCTACTATTGATTTTAGAAGAGCTCCAATATTCCGCAGCTCTAGATTTACCAACCGACGAGCATTGTTCATCCGATCAATAACCACTTTAGAAACCCCAAACACTTTAATGGATCTCAAATTATGGTTTCTTGCACAGTGAAGAAGCTCCAAGAGAGGCAATATTTCAGCTCGGTTATTGGTACCAACACCCAATAGACCATTACCAGTAATAAAATGTGAATTAGAAAGAAAAAGCACGAACCCGATACCACATACTCTATCCACTACTTGACATGCACCATCAAAAAATCCCTGGGGCTTTGTTTTATCAATTAAGATAGAACCAAGATGACGATCCTTCTACACCTTTGTTTTCACTCGGTAGAATGGAAACAAAGTCGAGACCTGTTATACAACCTTGATAATGGGCCAAGTTTTTCCTTTGAACAAACTGACATTTCTTATCAACCAAAGACCCCAGGAAACCCAAATGGGGACAACACGAAAAGTTTTCAGAGATTGCTTAGTAAAAAAATCCTCAAAGCATTCAACAATAGTTTCCTTTTCCCATACCTGGCCCATTCCCAACTGAGCACTGATTTCTTTCCATACCTGGCAAGAATAAGGGCATTATAAGAAGAGATGCATGTTGTCTCCTTTTCCACTTTATACAACACACAAATGCTTGGCCCTTGTTTTCCACGACACTGCAGGGAAAAAAGAAGAGCTTGCTCCATTGATTGGCGCAATGAAATGGACAGAAGAAACACATGCCATAACCCAATTTACCACCTTTAAGTTAAAGGTAATTTATAATAATAACAATAAGAAGCATAGCCAGGACACTCTATTGTATGACTTGGATAAATCCAATTTGATCATCGAGACAGGGCTCTGATGTATCTTGATAGAGTGTAAAGCCTCCTGAGCAGATTTAATTGCCTCATGGATCCGACGACCCTTCAAAAAAAGAAACTGCTCCAAAGTGACAATCCTTGAGAATATAGGCCTGAAGTGCTTGGCAATGATTTTGGCCATTATTTTATATAAACAATTACATAAAGAAATAGGATGAAAAACATCAAAGATCGACGACTAATCAACTTCAGGGGATCAATTCAATAAAAGTAAAATTATTATTACCAAGAACTTTACTAGAGATACGAATCTCCTCTACCACTCTCAAAAGATCATCACCTAGTAGATTGAAAAAAACTTCACAAAATTCCATCAACCAACCGTCAGGTCTAGGGCTCTTGTTCTGTTGGAAGGAGCAAAGGACAACTCAAAGTTATTCCTTTGATATCGCTTTAAACATATTTTGATTATCCTCATCACCAACCAGTTGAGGAAAGAAAGATAAAAGTCAGAGGGCCACATCCATTTTGAAGTGTGGTGATTCCTGAAAGAGTGATTGAAAATGTCGGACTACCAGCGCGACAAATTTAAAAAAACCTTGGACAATAATGCCATCGTCACCCTCCAGACCCCATATAACATTATAAATCTTCCTATGATTAGCATAATCCTAAAATAATTTGGTATTTAAGTCATCGACATCTAATCAGAGCGCCCTACTCTTTAAACGCCCCTGATTATCTTGTTTGACCAAAATTGAGTGAAGATTAGCTTCTAAGCCTCGAAAGTGAGAAACATCCACACCACCTCCCTATCACGAAGAGATACCTTCATAAATATGATCCAACTATACCTCGATGCGATAAAGAGATTTATCCTATGCCTTCCTCTACACAATGCCCCATTGTACAACAACATTCTTCAGTTGCTTTAGAGAATCCATAGACTGTTGCGATGCTCCAATGACTTTGCTTGGATCATATTTAACCAGTGAGCTTCCACCAAAGCCCAAAAGTCCTCGATCTCAAGCCATTTGAGTTAAGTTTAAACAAATCCCCTTGATGGTCCCTTGGACCATCTAATTCCAAATAAATAGGATAATGGTAAGAAATTTTGACCTTGCCCTCCCAAGATCTATATGAACCAATAGTTTGCAATAATTATGGACCAGAAAGTGATCCAACCATTTGAAAATACTATTTGAGCTTGATCTGTTGTTACTCTAGGTAGGACTTAGTGAGGTTGGTTCAACGTCAACCAACCTATTTAATTCTCATTTATTTTGAAAATAATGAGAAAGGGGATCCTCACAAGCCGACTCCCTGCAAATCTCTTCAAAACCCATAGATAAATTCATGTCTCCACTGATGATAATATTATCAACATGTATAGCATGTATGTTCTAGAAGTTCTCCCATAAAGCTTCCCTAGCTAAATAGGGACCATATACATTGAAAATTAAAAAGGTGTGGTCTAAGGCCTTGCAATTCACCTTTGGAGCTAGACCTGATTTCACAGAAAAACAGTTGATGAGAGAGATAGATGAAGAAATACCAGTAATGATACCCCCAAAAAAACCCTCTGAATCCAACCCTATGAAATCCAATCATGGAAGAAATTTTCGTAACTCATGGATGATTAGGTCACACTTCCCCATCGACTCTCAAAGAAGAACTATATAAGGATTTTCTTGCCATATAAACCTTTAAAGGGAGATATTTTTAGGTCGCCCCCCCAAACCCCTCACTTTGTCTGATGAGTTTTCATGGACAAGCAACATAAGTGGTAACACCTACTCTAATTACTCTAGAGATAAGTCTTTGACGACCCTAAGAAACCTCACGAGACACATTTTCTTATGCATGTTTAAGGGTATATTTTCTCCCCGCTTTTGAGGGCCAAGGGTCCTTAGCGGAAATGAATCCCAAACCCCCAGAGTTTGAGAGCTGGGGAGTAGACATTGGTCTAAGGAGGTATAGGTCCCTTCCAGACGAGACCAATTTCAAAATGAAAGTGCCTTCCTTATGAGACGCCACCGAAGGGGCAAAACCATGATCAAAATCTTCCCCTAAAGGGGGCAAACCCATGATCAAAATCTTCCCCTAAAGGAACAACAAGTTTTTTCATAGACTAAATCTCTTCAATATTTGAGGGTAGAGTATTCAAGGGAGCAGAACAAACATTGACCCCATCCCGCCAATCACCTAGAGGAGCAGAACAATCATTCGACCCACCCCATCCTTCCCTAATATGAATATCCTTTTTATTAGCGGAAGTGGACAAGACTTCCGGGGAGATGGAATTACCATAATCCATACATATTTTTAAACCATCGAACCGTAATTCTCTATTTTACTCCACTCCTTCACCGAGAGCTCAAGATCTGCTTCAAATAAATCCTTAGAAAGGTGTTGAACACCGATTGCAGGCCCCTAATGAGACAACATAACTACAATATCCCCAACGATAATCCTCTCATGACCTTGTTGAGACGAAACCTGCACAATCTTTACCGAATTTTTGATTGCATGAGACGATGGTGACATCCTTGATGCACCCCCTTTTTGGTTAACTTTTTGAATAGGGAGAACTTGAGGATCAGGATACCCACGAGGAAAATGTTAAAACTATTTAAGGGATTTTCGATCACAGTCCTCGACTACATATCTGACACTGTGGCATCTCATGCACCATAATGGAACATTTATGTAATCAAGTACCTGGACGTAAGAATGCTCTCCCGCCACTAGTTTGATGGATTCGAAAAGACCTTCAGTCGTATCCAACTCGACTAATATTTGAGCCACCGCTCGACTTGTCGAGGGTTTAAAATTGTTTTACGTTGCAATGAAATTGCCCAACACATTACCAATGGCCCGCAATCCCTCATCAAACCAATAATCCAATGAAAGATTCGACAATTTAATCCAGATCGGGACACTTTTGAAGCCCTCAACATTGAAATTGAATAATGGGTGCCAAGGTTTGGCACACAATACTTGGCAGTCCCAAAACCATCACACTGATATAATTATAAGCATATCGTCCTTCTTTTTGAAGACAAAACCTATACAACCACAGGATAAAATGTGAAACACGTGAGCATACCCCAACACTGGCTCCCAATGAGTCATCGTCCAGTAAGACAAAACCCCCATTGAGATTCGTCAATTGCCAAACTTCCCCACTAAAACCAATCGTTCCTGGTTCGCAATCTGCGAAACTTGGAGGTCTTTACCCACCACTAGAGCAGTGTGTCCACCATGCAAGTGGAATGTCCTCTTATGTCTCCTCCTAGGAACCCCAAGAACATGCTGTAATGCAACAAGATCTTCAATGGAAATTTTGCTACCAATGAATCCAAAACCCCCAACACCTGATAACCCTACTACCACATCATAATTAGAAGAAGGATACATAGAAGGATTAGAGCCATCCCCTTGCAAATGCACTGATGGAGAAATGATGTCCCGGAACGTAGATCGATCCAAATGAGAAAGGTGAGGTAGGAAGGGGCTTGATGCCTAACATGATCCAAGAGATCTGTCAAAGAAAGGGCTGGAGAGATATCGATCCGTAGCCTTATTTACACCCCCCATCTCGGGATCGCCAAAACCCCATGCGAAGGAGCATTATCCATAACCTGTTCAGACCTCAATAAAATTGTCAGATAAATGAAAATGTCATATTCGGACAAGAGATCATTGGAGTAATCCACCAGACGAGGTGGATCCTCCATCTTCCTCCACGCGATCAGACCTCTCACCACTATGTAGAAACCCTAAACCCTAGGGTCAATCCAAAATTCCAAAGAACATTAAAATTGTAAAGTATTATACATTTATTATATTATTTAATAATTTCGAAGGTAGTAATATTGAAAATATGACTTTGGAACCCTAAGTCTTCCTTACATATTAAAGAAATATCAAGAAAAATATTTATTCTCATTAATTAACATATATTTAAGCACATCAAGTGGGTCTAAAAACATATAGATTGTTATTGAAACAATTATATACCATTTAATTTCAAAAAACTTTATAGTTTTTTTCCCATTTATCCTTGTGGGGAAATCCAAAGGATGCTTCCCCACTTTCGTGGATGACATCCCTAGTAAACTTGTCAGAGTAAACTAATATACTTCACCCACAGGAATTCAAACCGAGCATTTGTTAGCATAGAACTAGCCAAATGCACAACGATATTGACGACAATAGGTTGAGCTAACCCCTTGAGCTTAAAAAAATCATAGTTAAAATGAATTTGTGTTATTAATATGACTAATGGAGATATTATATATGAAGCTTGCTTTTATAAGTTTATATGTGCACCTAGGTAAACATGGGTAAATATGGATAGAGGGGAGGAGAGGAAAGGAGAGGAGATATAAATTTGTATAAACAATTCTAAGATGATATATGTCATGTATTTTGTTGTTTAATACCCTATTATACCCACACAACACAATCCATAAAGGAGGAAGAGGACACTCATCAACCATGCATATTCATCTCACAACCAATCAACCATGATGTTAGTATGAGGGAAACCACCTATGGGGGCACCCACATTGACATATGATATTCAAAAAGTTCAACCAATGATGCAAATTATAAACACCCTAAGCCATCCAATGCAAACAAAGAATCACATAGATCATGCTAAACATATAGTTGAGGTCAACTATGTTGTTGGTTAAAGCTAGCTTAGATCCATCTTAATTCTAGATTTATCAAGTGTTGAGAGGGCGCAAATTCCTCGAGGCGCAAACTATCTTGACAGTGCAAAAACTTGTGGAAATGTTTTCACCTCGAGGATTTGATCCCTCTTATTGCTTGATAGCTTCAAGGTCACAAGGGATCTACGATGATTATTTTTTTCCAAGAAAAACCTCGTGGGGAAACCCAAGGGATGTTTCCCCGCATTCATGAATGTTTATTAATAATATTATTTTTAAAATTTTAATATGAAAAGCCAACATGATGTCAATGTTGCACTCACTCATTTGTGACACATCTCCCCAACATTATGTTGTAGAATACTCATCTCGATGAAAACACTTTAGTGAGGATGAAAATCATATTATAGAGCTATGCTCTACGAGGACAATAATGGACATTTGTACCACAAAAAGTTAAGACATGACACCATCTAACTGTGCCACATTCACATGGTTATAATTGTATGGATTGCCTAACATTATTTCATTTGGTATCGACTATCATGTGCCATCCATGAACATTTATCATACCCTTTCCAATAACCTCCTTTCTTATTGCATCAAGTTCATAGCCTTAGTCTAATTGTTCGATGAAATGACCCTTTTTCAACTGCTCGTAATAACGAGAGGAGAAACCAATATGTTTGACTTGAAATCCAATATAAATTATTTTAGATGGAATCACAAATATTAAATGTTAACATTGTACAATCAAATTGCAATAAAAAATTAGAGAACATTAAATCCATTCATGAATGAAAAACAACAATTCCATCCATCCAAAATTATAATTTTAACTAAAATCATTTAACCAAATTTCAATAATGGTAAAATCAAAAAATCAAAATCAAAACATTTAGCCTTCTTCATTTATAAATAAGTGTTGCATGGCAGCGTAGTCCCTTGCATGTTGGAATGGGAATAAATGCACCGTTATGGCGGGACCGAGGGAGAAATAGAATCCCGAAGCAACAAAGACACGTGGGAAGCAGCTTGAAGTACATGTGTTATCCATGCAAAAGATGACTCGTGCCAGTGTGTCACACGCCAACCACAAGACATTGGGTTAGTAGATGACCCGTGGAGAATGTAACTGCGGCAGTAAGGCCGGAGCCCCGAAAAACCTCCCAAATTAGTTAATCACAATATTATATTAATATGGGGTTAATATGCAAACGAGGATGTCAATCCTACAACAATTTTTATAGATGTAATATTGTTGTTTAAGTTTCTTCTTGGAGCATGTATAGTTCAAATATGGGACTTAGAAAATTTCCATCGTAATGACTTGAAGCAATAAAAAATGATAGTAGTAGTTTTTTTTTTT
>CBVK0100582158.1:0-17330 GCA_900067695.1 Picea abies
TCAGTGCCATGAATGACTTCATTGTTGTTTTGATGATGTGGAGTTCTTGTTGCCATGTGTAAACGAAATTTTAGTGATAACAATGACATTTAAAGGATTCACATCCAACAACATTGCTCCCTCTAGAGGAAAAATATTAAACTCATAAACCTACAAGACAACAACCAATAAAGAAGACACTTCTAGAGGCAACTCCAAACAATCATCCAACCCTCCTTTGACTTTCTCTTTATTGTAGGTTTTGCTAACCCCTTTGTTAAGCAAAAAGACATCATTAATCCAAAATAGAAAATTCAAAAACTTCAAAATATTTAGAATAAACCACATTAAAATTATAAGTTTTATTAGTCTGAAAAGACCTATACATGTATAGTATTTAACTATTTATTAGTTTACTTTTAACTACAAATATTTTTCTTGCAAATATTTATATGATTTATTATTATAAGTATGTATCATCAAAAATTTAATTGTAAAAATAAGATAATATATATGACCTACTAATTCAAGTGATAGATATTTATATGATTTATTATTATAAGTATGTATCATTAAAAATTTAATTGTAAAAATAAGATAATATATATGACCTACTAATTCAAGTGATAGATAAGTCAAGCTTGATGCAAATATAAATGTAATAAACATATTATTGACTAATATATTTAGGAACATTTATTTTCATCCATATAGGACACATGCTTTATAAGAACATGTATTTTCATCCATATAGGACACATGCTTTATAAAATGTAAAAAAAAGTGAGTTAAATTGTAATCTGTTGTGGTGAGTTAAATAATTCACAGAAACATAGGTGTCTTTTGACATAATCTCAGTAATCAGTGTCACACACATAATTTCTCCATACCCACGGAATTTGAGAATTTCTGAATCCCCTGGAAAAAAAGAAGTGGGCTTAAAAAAGGAGTGGGCTAATTTTTAGTTTTTTTGGTGATGTAGTTTTAAATTTTTTATTAATTTAGAATTTTGATCGATTTTTTAAACATTTAAATTAACTTAAAATGGAACAAAATCTTGAATAAAATTCTAGATGAATCAATATAAAACTTAAACTACCCTTAAAAATCTAACCAAATTCAGATCATCTTTTTTACCTACAAAACAAAACAAATCTGTTTGCTCGAGAGTTAGATTACTCCCCTGAAAAATTCCCCTCTATAATCTTTTTAGTTCAAATAAAATGAAATTTAATTCAAATAAAATGAAATTTCTAAATAATGCTTTTACTGCGTTTTCATTTATGCGTCCTGTCCATGAATCCATCCATGGTCACTTTCTTCTTGTACTCACCCGATTGAAGATACACCATCCTGATATTGTTATTCCTATTCATCTCTCTCAATCCTTCTGAACCTTCTCTCAACTTTGGAAGGAGATACAGCCATGCACATGTGAAGAGGACTGCACACAGGCGGCCGTAGAAGACGAAACAGAGCAGTGTGATGATCATAAAGATTGCACCCACTCTGGCGTCGGAAGCCATGGTTGGCTTGGTCCTCCTGGAGAAGCTATCTGATCCCTGTACAGCTGTCGCAGGTTTGGTACTGTGCCGATTATCAATGGACACAGGCCTCCTGAATTTATTAATTTTTTCATGATGATGATGCTCGCGCTCATGATCAACGCTATTACTTTTCTCCACAGGTCCCAGGATTGAAACCCCGGCAGCACCCGCGCCACTGTTTTTCTTCCCAGTTTCCTGATCTCTGGCTCCAATCACAACCGGAATCCATCTCTTCTTTGAAGACACGAACCTCACCGTGGCCTCCGGCTCACCAATCTTGTTCGCAATATATTCTTTTTTGGCAGAAAATTCGGCATAAACGCTCTGGAACTTGTCAACACCGCTGGTAGAATAAGGGTTCGATCTTTTCCCATGTCTTTTCGGCGATGTCGTCCCGGAACAGACCGTAATTTCTTCTGCCTCGCTTTCCATGGATATCCTTCCCATGGATATGTTACCTCTCATATACAGACTGCATATATGCCTGGGTATTGATCGATCCTGGAACAAAATACACGACAATCCAAGTCAAAAAATGAGGAAATCAACTGTTGCACGCCTTAGCTGGGCTCTGAAAAGTCGGGCAGTCCGCCATACAATTTGTCTGACTTCGTTGTGATTGTTTGGCTTTGAATAAGAAGGAGATATGTAGTTGAGAATTGATGAGGAGAAATTATGACTGGCTCTGGTCGTTCGTTTGGTTTTATGACATGGACGACTTGGAATTTATATTTATATACCTTCTAGAAGGAATAGATTAACTACTTATCTTAGTTAAAAAGTTCTATGAAATGAAACTTTTTTTTATATTTTTGGAGATTTTTGTCCAAAATAAAATTCAATGAGGAATGAGGAATTGTTAGATTAGTAGATTTAGTGATTATTTCTGTATCATTCCGTGATTATTTTTGTATGAAATGAAATTTTTTTCTGATATTTTTTGGGACTTTTATCCCAAATCAAGTAATTATTTTTATAAAATCAGAATATCTCAAAAAAATTTCAGCATATTGAATTCATTTCTAAATTCAAAAATAAATTTTAAACAACAAAAAAAATAAAATTCTTACAGATTTATGTCATCGAAACTATTTCTTAGAATAATTTAATAACACCACTGCTTTCTCTTGATAGATAGATATATTAATTTTTATAAATTTGAATATAAATATATATATTACTTTTATAAATTTGGATATTCTAAAATGAATGGACGTGGCTACAGTTTTAAGAAAGAATAGTTTCTATTTCCATTAATGTGAACAGGAGAACGAAATGGATAGAGGTTTCTTCTAGTAAATTCTAGATGGATGTGATTATTTTTATATATTTGTCAAATTTATATTTATATTTTATTTTATTAACCAATTGAGAGAGTATTCAAGGGCTTTTTTTCATGAAGACTGGGGATAATTTTAGATGGATCTGATTATTTTTATATATACGTCACATTTATATTTATATTTTATTTTATTAATAGATTGGGAGAGTATCCAAGGGCTTTTTTCATGGAGACTGGGAAAATAGAGATAGGAGTCACACATAAGGTGAGACAAATCTGTCTTGTGACCTTATCAATTGATAATGAAAATGCATATATACGATGAAAGTTAGGTTTTTTGGAATTTACATTTAATAACAATTTGGTTATAATTTATTAGGAAAATTATTTCTACCACTTATTTTTGATAGATAAATGGTTTTTAACAATTCTTAGTTTTTCTTTGCCTATTATAAATTTATCTATTTAATTTTTGATTTAGTGAATATATGTGTCACATTATGATTTGTATTACAGTACATAATATTAATTTTTTTTTTATTGAATTTTTTCTTTTACAAAGTGATGTTGATTTTTAATGTGTTTTGATCTTGCATGATAAATTGGATTGTTTGTCAATTTTATTGAACTTCCATTATCACATTTAATAGATGTAGGTACTCCTTGCCTTCTTCCCATGTCTTCAAGAATACACCTTAACCAAATTGCTTCACAAGTGGAACTGCACAATGCTTTATACTCAACTTCAATTAAGGACAATGAAATAGTTGGTTGTTTCTTCCTACTCCAACACTGATCTAGGTGGATATTGGTGGCCACCCAACTGTTTCATATTCCAACTGGCTCATCTGGATAGTTTTCAATTCAACTGTCTCTCTGTAATGGGGGCATTTCTTTGTAATTATGGGTTATGCACTTACGAGGTTGTCATGAAGCCCTACACAACATCCAGGTGGATATTGGTGACCGTCCACCTATTCCAACTGGCTTATGTTGAAATTTTTCATGTCAGTACATCTTTATCTACTTCCAGGGCCATTTTGGGGCTCTAAACAATGTTTTATTGGCTTGCCACAGTCAAACTATAAACAAAGTCAAAGTTTGATCGCATAATGTGTATTTCTCAAAAATACATTTCCAACGAGCTATTACACGCCTAAAACGGAGATCGTCTGAAAAAGTTACAACCTCGGGAAGTTAATGCACTAACTTACCCTAACGGGACCCACATGACGTTTGGTGTTTCATCTCCTAGGGTTAGGTTTCTCGATGTCTAGGGTTTTTTCATTCATGTTATCATAAAAAGGCCTTCATAGCCTCATTGTAATCATCTTTTGGTGAAGGAGCGTAGCCCTCACATCTCTTCTTAGAGATAAAGATGCCACCATTCTAGTGAGTCCTGCACTATGTATTTTTACAGTCTATTTACAATTTTTTCATTAATAGAAATCAAGTATTGTTGTATTTTTCTGTTTCTGGCAATTCTTCATGAGTATTTCATTGTAATATCTCTGCTTTCATTTCATTCCGAAAATAATCCGGATTAGTGGTATCAGAGCAGGATGTTCTTGATCATTTTTTCAGCGCATCTCCCCGATGAGGTCCGAGTATAGCCAGTTGGGTCTTGAGCTTGTCTCTCTTGAGGAAAATCACTACCACACGCCCAAGAAACCCTCGATGGTGGAAGAAAAGAAAAATGACAGAGCACGAGATTCTATTAACATGTTGCTTGAGCAAGCTCTCGCACGACAGAGGGACAAAACGATAGAGAATTTTTCACACATCCTTCAATGCCTGTCGATAACAATAGACACATCTTCATCAAGTGACCATTTTGGAGGAACCTCTCCCTTGAAGGTACAAGTTAATTTTGATATTCCCATATTTGAAGGTCAGATTGATGTGGATGCCCTAGAAAAATGGTTAAATATATTAGAAGGTTATTTCTCTATTCAAATTTTTTCCAACAGGGAAAAGATCACCTTCGCACTCCTCAAAGTTCTTCCCCATTTCAAACATTGGTGGGAAACTTACTGGGAGAAAATTTCCACATTTCATTCCGAAAATAATCTAGATCAGTGGTATCAAAGCAGGATGTTCTTGATCATTTTTTCAGCGCATCTCCCTGATGAGGTCCAAGTATAGCTAGTTGGGTCTCGAGCTTGTCTCTCTTGAGGAAAATCACTACCGCACGCCCAAGAAACCCTCGATGGTGGAAGAAAAGAAAAATGACAGAGCACGAGATTCTATTAACATGTTGCTTGAGAAATCTCTCGCACGATAGAGGGACGAAATGATAGAGAATTTTTCACACATCCTTCAATGCCTGCCGATAACAACAGACACATCTTCATCAAGAGACCATTTCGGAGAAACCTCTCCCTTGAAGGTACAAGTTAATTTTGATATTCCCATATTTGAAGGTCAGATTGATGTGGATGCCCTAGAAAAATGGTTAAATATATTAGAAGGTTATTTCTCTATTCAAATTTTTTCCAACAGGGAAAAGATCACCTTCGCACTCCTCAAAGTTCTTCCCCATTTCAAACATTGGTGGGAAACTTACTGGGAGAAAATTTCCACAGAGGAATCTGGAATATATGGGGTCGAGCCCACTTGGGATTTTTTTTCGATGCGATCAAGGAACAATACTACCCTGTTGATAACTATGAAGACCAGTACATGAGATGGACCACACTGCGGCAATGTTGGAGTTACTTCACACACACCTAGGATTTTTTTCTCCTATGGTTTTTATTTGTTTATTAGTCATAATTAGTCATTATCCAGTCTCCTATATTTTAGGAGAGAATATTCTCTTTCAGTTCACACTTCAGTTTGACTAGTTGAGTTGAGTTTAGATATTGCATTGGGATCATCACCATGCAACATTGGGATCATCACCATGCTAATTCGACCTTTCCTTGGTATCATCACCAGAGTGTCGCATTAGCCTTGATTCCTTGAGTTAACTCCTCACTACTTTATGTTCAGTCAATTAATTGAAGACTAGTTGACTAGTTAACTCAATTAGGTGGTAGTTCACTCTCGTAATTGCCTGAGAGACTAGAATAGGTGGCAGTTCACTCTGGTAACTGTTGGTGTGTATCTAGATCACTCTAGACCACCACTATGGTGACTTGGTTCACCTCAATTTGAACTCATTGAGTTATACAGAGTATATCATGTGTAAATTATTCATTATTCACAACAGTTAATGAGAATTCTTTCATTCTTTCTCTCCTTCTTCTTCATTTTCCAATTCTCTCTGCAAATGTTTATATTATTGTTTAGCTAGATCTATTCTTTGCAGGTTCAACACATTTACATGGTATCAGATCCGACGAACTACTAAGCAAAATCTACACCAAAATGTTTGCAGGTACAAAACATTGAAGACATCGAAAAGATGGAATTCCAAAAAGAATTCATTCTTACACCTTACAACTATTTTGCATGGAAGGAGAAAATAGCCATACATCTCTGATCCAGAGGGTTGTACAGGTTAACCATGAATATAGATACAGAGCCGACATTATCCATAGAAAAATCCAAGTACTTAAATTGCATGGATGAGGCACTCAGAACAATTTGTAGTCTTATTTCTCCCAATCTCATTTTTCATATATCTTCCTGTAAGACTCCCAATGAAGCCTAGACCATATTGGAAGGGCTCTTTGGAAAATAGAATGAGATGAGGGGACACATGCTGGAGGTGGAGCTGCTCACATTGGATCCAAAAAGATTCGAGAGTATCCAAGATTTCTTTACAAAATTCAAGGATTTACTTTCATAACTCAAAGCTTGCAGGGTTGATAAATCGAAGGAGGAGAAACAAACGGTTCTCACCATTCTCTCCAACCTTGGCCCTGAATTCTCAGTATTCATATCTATATTCCATACTGTCAGATTTGCCTCTAGAGCCACCTGGAAGATGCCTTCTCTTGAGGACTTTATCGAATCCCTGACACAAGAGCAAACCAAGCTCATCAAAATGGGAGCAATCAAAGGCCCAAGGGTGCATGCACTTACTGTGCATGATGGAAGCCACAAATATTAGAAATATAAAGATAAAGATAAGTAGAAATCTCATGCACATACAAAGAAGGAAGGGTACACAAAACCCTTCACCGATGCCTCCAGATCCAAAGGAGAAAAGGGAAAAAAAGGAGAGAAATTCACATACTATCACAAAGGATTCCATTCATAATCCATATGTATGCAAAAACAAATAGATCTGATGTATCAGATACTTTAGAAAAACAACCTTGGAGATTGCATCCCCGAGGGTGCAAAGAAGAAGAAGCCAAAAGATCTGAATTCCAAGAAAGGCAATTCTAGCCATGCCTTGATTTCCATCAACTCCTCTCAAGATGCTTGGATCATAGATTCAGGAGCATCACATCACATGGCTTCCTCGGAAGCAGTATATTATTCATTAGATGTATGCAAAGGTCCTCCTATTTTGATGGGGGACAACTCTTTTGTCGAAGTCACTGGCAAAGGAAGGATTGAACTCACCAACAGAAGCTTCGAGAATGTGTTGCATGTTCCCAAGCTTTCTTTCAACCTTCTCTCTGTGTATCAAATGAAGAATTCTGGCACCGGAAAGAGAGTCATATTCACACCAAATGCCATGGACATCTATAACATGAAAACCAACTCCAGGGTTGCAACCGGTGAGGTAAATCATCAATCTAGATTGTATACATTTTCTGAATTCATTGAACCTGATTCTACTTTACTAATTACTCATGCTGATGAAAGTAGTAGGATATGGCATGAAAGATTTGGACATTTGAATTTCAAATACATGCAATAGTTTAGCAAGCACAAATTAGTTCATGGTCTACCAGACATCCATTTCTCCAAGGGAGTATGTTAGGGATGTGTTCTCGAAAAACACCCTCAAGAGAAATTCGACAAGGGAAAGTCTCAACAAGCTTCTGCACCTTTAGATCTGATCCACAGTGACCTCATGGGTCCTTTTCCGCATCCATCGATCAGAAAAGAGAGGTTTGTTCTCATTTTTTTTGATGATTTCTCATGTGTTACATGGATCTACTTTCTCAGGCCAAAATCTGAGGTCTTTCAACACCTCAAAGATTTCAAATCTTTGGTTGAGAACCAATCCGGAAACAAGATCAAAGCCCCCTAAACTGACAACGAGGGAGAGTATGTGAATCATAAGATCCACAATATTTTCCATGAGGCAGGGATTCAATTGCAGCATACAGTTCCCTACACTCCACAACAAAACGGAGTTGCTGAGCGGAAAAACCAATCTCTAAAGGAGATGGCATCTTGCATATTGCATGCAAAGTCACTATCATAGAGACTATGGGCCGAAGCACTTAACTGTGCAACATACATTCAAAATATATCTCCCCATAGATATGTCAAGGATAAGACCCCCTACAAGGCTTGGAGCGGCCTCAAACCGTAAGTGACCCGCTTTCGCATTTTTGGTTCTTGTGCATGGGCCCGAATTCCCTTTGAAAAGAGGAAGGCACTTGATCCACAGAGAACTGAGTGAATTTTTGTTGGATACCCTGACAGTGTGAAGGGATATCGACTTATTGATCTTTCCTCGAACTGGCTCATCATTGAGCGTAGTGTCCAATTCGAGGAAAGTGTCTCGCATGTACCTCAATAGCCGCATGTAGATAACTTCACTCTTCCACCTGTCCAAGATGATGACCATGCACATGTTGACTATTCTTCATATGAGAGTTATGATATAGAGGACTCAGATGATTCAGTTTCAGATTCAAAGTCATTACAGTTGGATGCATAGTCAGAGCATCCAAATGCAGTTGCAGAGCCAGAGCAGAGGCCCAAGTGGGTACAGACTACTCTTTAGGATGCAGGGGATCTCGTTGGTGATCCAATTGATACTAGGAGGACTCGATCTGATTTCGAGGAGCCTCCTGTTATGCTCACTGCCACTGAACCATTTCCTTCGAGGCATATTTTCTTGGTTCAGTCTTTTGATCCACAGTCTTATGGCGAGGCTACTAGAAATCCATTTTGGGAATCTGCCATGTAGGAGGAGTACAAGTCCCTCATTGAGAACCAAACTTGGGATCTAGTTCCCCTTCCTTCTAAGAGGAAAATTGTTAGATGCAGATGGGTCTACAGGACCAAGAGTGCAACAGATGGATAGATCAATAGATACAAAGCTAGGCTTGTCACCAAAGGCTTTTAGCAAGTTCATCGTATTGACTATGATGAGACCTTCGCTCCAGTAGCGAAGATGGATTCCATACGATTGGCGCTTTCCATTGCAGCAGCCAACAAATGTGAAGTCCATCAGATGGACGTGAAGAATGCATTTCTTCATGGTGATCTCTCTAAGGATATCTACATGGAGCAGCCCCAAGGATTTATGCAGTATTCATCTTTGGTCTTTCGACTAAAGAAGTTACTTTATGGACTCAAACAGGCTCCAAGGGCATGGTATTCCAAGATGGACTCCTACCTATTTTCATAGAACTTTGTACATTGTAAATCAGACCTAAATGTATACATGCTCAAGATAACTAATTCACTTCTACTTTTAGTTCTGTCTGTTGATGATTTGATGATCACCGGTTGCTCGACTTCAGCGATTGCTGCAATCAAGAGGATTCTTCATGATAGGTTTTTGATGACGGACATGGGTCAGATACACTTCTTCCTTGGACTTGAGCTCAGTCAAGATGCATCAGGCATCAAACTTTCTCAGGCCAAGTATGCATGATATCTCCTTAAGAGATTTCACATGACAGACTGCAAGTCTGCTCCGACTCCTTTCCTATCAGGAGTCAAACTTGAGGATGGCAGGGAGACTCCATTGGTTGACAACACACTGTACAAACAACTAGTGGGGAGCTTGTTGTATCTACCACAGTCTAAACCAGACCTCTCATATGCAATTGGTGCAATTTCTAGGTTCATGCAGGAGCTGCATGAGCTACATTGGAAAGATGCAAAGCGTATCCTTCGATACGTACAGGGCACCATCACCTTTGGGATTCATTATGTAGAAGACTCTACATTAGATCTCATTGGGTTTATTGATTCTGACTGGGTTGGTGATAGCATTGATCGTAAGTCCACATCTGGTTACTCACTTAGTCTTGGTTCCAGGCCTATCTGTTGGTCAAGCAAGAAGCAAGTTGCCATTGCTCTATCTTCAACCGAGGAAGAGTACAGATGGGTAGTTAACATAACCATTCAGGCTATGTGGCTACAACATTTTTTCACAGAGTTGGGCATTTAGTTTCATCAGTCGATCGTCATCTGGTGTGACAACCAGAGCACTCTGAAGTTCTGCAGAGATCCAATTCAGAGGCAGTGGACGATCCACATGCACTACATCTGGAACTTAGTACATGAGGGGATCATCAAATTACAGTTCTATCCTTCAGTAGAACAAACGACAGACATTTTCACCAAGACCTTCACTAAGCATAAATTCCATTCTCTATGAGGTCATGTTGGAGTGAAGGACACAGTTGCCTAGAAACTATAGTTCTTCTATTTACATACATTGTACCTTGAGGACGGGGGGGGGAAGGGTTTCCCATGAGGTTTTCCCTCTTTCCTCACATTATTTTCAGTGTATCTTTTGTACTTGGGTACCTAACATGGCCTCGTTGTTGGGACGCAATCTTGATTTTCACCATAGTGATGTTCAAGGGGGGTGTTGGAGTTACTTCACACACACATAGGATTTATTTTTCCTATGGTTTTTATTTGTTTATTAGTCATAATTAGTAATTATCTAGTCTCCTATATTTTAGGAGAGAATATTCCACCTAAAGAATATTCTCTTTCAGCTCACACTTCAGTTTGACTAGTTGAGTTGAGTTTAGATGTTGCACTGGGATCATCACCATGCTAATTCGACCTTGCCTTGGTATCATCACCAGACTAGCCCATTAGCCTTGATTCCTTGAGTTAACTCCTCACTACTTTCTGTTCAGTCAGTTAACTAAAGACTAGTTGACTAGTTAACTCAACTAGGTGGTAGTTCACTCCCGTAACTACTTGAGAGACTAGAATAGGTGGCAATTCACTCTCGTAACTGCTGGTGTGTGTCCAGATTACTCTAGACCACCACTATGGTGACTTGGTTCACCTCAATTCGAACTCATTGAGTTATACAGAGTATATCATGTGTAAATTATTCATTATTCACAACGATTAATGAGAATTCTTCCATTCTTTCTCTCCTTCTTCTTCCTTTTCCAATTCTCTCTAAAAATTTGTGTATTATTGATTAGCTAGATCTACTTTGTGCAGGTTCAACACATTTACAGGCAAGAAAAGAGACAAATAGTTTCATAGTTCACAAATACTTTCCATAACTTTCGCACCAAGATGGGTTTCAAAGACTCTGAGTGGCATCTAGTTCTGAAATAATGGGGGGATCTGCATAGGTACATCCAAACCAAAATGGATTTCCTAAACATATCATCATTAGGATTTTCCTATCGATATGCTATCAAAATTGAGCAGAAATTTAGGCACCAAAACAAATGGGAATTCAGGTCTGTAGATTCGCAACAAACAAAGCATGGTAAAGATAACCCTAACCAACAACCTCTAGAAAACCATTCCAAGACATAGGAAAATAAGGGTAAAGGAAAGATGAAGAATGACACTAGGAAGTAGTGTGACTTCCAAAAAATCCCTTGGCACAACACTGATTAATGTCACTCGAAACAATCATTGGTGGTCGAGATCAAAGACATAGAGCCGAATCCTGATTCAGAATCCAATCCAGAAAATATTGAAAATAGATATATCATCGACGCAAACCCCACTGATACTGTCATGACCACAACAATTCAACCAAAAGAACTGATAGATCCTGAAGAGGGGGAGCACCTCTTCCATTCACAAATGTGGGTGAAGGGGACCCCGTTGCATTTCATTGTTGATAACGGTAGCCAGAAGAACCTCATCTCAGTTAAGGTCATCAAACAATTGGAGTTGTCGACAACACCACACCTGCAACCATACAACATCAGTGGCTTCACCAGGGATGAGATATTCATGTCAGCCAACAGTGTTGCCTATCCTATGGCATTCATCCCTTCAAGGATGAGGTAGTGTGTGATGTTTCCTCTCTTGATGTCTATGATGTTGTTTGGGGCCAACTATATATGTGGAAACAACATGTCGTTTATAATTCTAGACCTCGTAGTGTCATTATTACTATTGTAGGTTATCTCTGTAGGATACTAGAGGTAGTTCCTACTATTGTTCCAAGAAAACAATTTCGCAAGGTAATCTCTCATACTGCAAAATCCATCCTCAGTCTGTTCAAAGGATGCATAGAAGGTCACTACAACTACAACAACCTCAACACCTTATATCCAGTAAAAACATATTTTCGAAGAGAAAAAAATATATTGTTTCTTCACCTACAATGGTTCCTACATGATGCCCCATCAAACCTAGATAAAACAGGTTGATGGGACATGTTCAACCCCACCAACAACAATTTTGTGACAACCTTCCACAGACCAAGCCACACAACTTCTCCAACAAGGCACGCATCTCACCAAGATTTAGTTTCATAAAACATTTTCCCCTCTTCCCTAGGCACTCAACATAATGGATACCATTGCATCCTAAGGGGGGAGGATTGATCCAGGTGGTAATCGGTGGCCACCCACCTGTTTCATATTCCAACTGGCTCATCTGGATAGTTTTTAGTTCAACATATCTCTCCGTATGGGGAAATTTCTTTGTAATTTTAGGTTAAGCACTTACGGGGATTTCCTGAATCCCTACGCAACATCCAAGTGGATATAGGTTTTTTTCCACCTAATCCAACTATCTTGTGTTGAAATTTTTCATGTCAGTGCATCTTTTTGTACTTGCAGGGCCATTTTGGGGCTCTAAACAATGTTTTCTTGGTTTTCCATAGTCAAATTGTAGACAAAGTAAGAGTTTGATAGCATAATGTGTAGTTCTCAAAAATACCTTTCGAACGAGCTATCACATGCCTAAGATGAAGATCTTATGCAAAAGTTACGACCCCGGGAAGTTAATGTACTAACTTACCCCAACATGGCCCACATGAATTTTGGTATTTCATCTCCTAGGGTTAGGTTTTTAGATGTCTAGGGATTTTTCATTCATGTTATAATAAAAAGTCCTTTAGAGCCTCATTGTAATCATCTTCTAGCAAATGAGCATAGCCGTCACATCTCTTCTTAGAGATAAAGTTGCCACCATTCTAGCGAGTCTTGCACTCTGTATTTTTACAGTCTATTTACAATTTTTTCATTAATAGAAATAAAGTATTGTTGTCTTTCTCTATTTCTAGCAATTCTTCATGAGTATTTCATTGTGATATCTCTGCTTTCATTTTTTTCCAAACATAATCCAGATCAAAGACACAATTTCAAATCCTATATTGAATGCATAACCAATGGTGGATTTTCTATCATATGGATCTCCTATCCAATAAGATTTTGGATAAATTTAATGAGTGATCAAAGTCTTACCATCTTACCTCCAAACTTCAGTGCCTAAACAATAATGCATCTAACCAAGATCATTCATTTCAAATTCCTATGATAACTACCTTTTGATCTCATCAATCAATTTTGTAGCACTTCCTATTATGATTAAATCATCAAAATACAATGAAACCAAAGAAACATTCCCATTTCCATCTTTCTCATGTAAATATTTGGATCACTCTTACGTTTGATGAAACCTTCGTAGAATAAGAAAGAATTGATTTTCACATACCATGATCTGGGAACCTATTTGAGACCATATAGTGCTTTCTTTAACATGCGTACAACATTGTACAAAAATTTCTGGTTCTACAACATACACTTCTTATTTTAATTCATCATTCAAAAATGTTGACTTAACTTCCAGCTGATGTAATTTCTAGTTGTACTTAGTAGCTAATGCAATCATCTATGACCCATATCCATGAGTATTAGTCGCAACTGACCAATAATTCTCATGACTTGAAAAAAATATGTTGGTACAATGGTATGTAGCAGGATTACTAGAAAAGATCAGAATTCCCCTTTGAATGTATGATCTTCAATCATGTGAAAACATACTGAAAAAATCATAGTGAATCAAAATGGGAAATGACGGCACTCTATCTTTGACAATTACTGAAACAAGACTGGAAGACACGCTAATAGAGCTACAACAATCAATTAAAAACATGTAGATTTCATGCAATGAATTCTGTTGTACTATTTTTTCAAGTGAGGGTCACACAAAATATTATTGCAAGTTCAGTGATGTGTTGGACCCAGTATTCAGATGCATTTAGATTGAAACATAGTGTGATATTTGTGAAGCCTCAATAAATCATGCAAAAAGAGATTTCCTGCACAATCTAAGGAATGCACACCCGAAGTGGTGCCATATATGTAGAGAAAATAATCATTCCACTCAGGAATGTCAGCTGAATGGAAATAACTAGCCAAATATTCACTCAATATATCATACACAAGTGGTCGACCAACAATTCGACTATGAAAACAAAAATGGATACAAACGATGAGGTCGAGTTGGTTATCAAGGTAGAGGCAGAGGCCAAGGAAATTTTGGTAGAGGATGTGGCAAAGGATGTTATTATTTCTTCAATTGTTGGAAAGATGATCATATAATCCCATATTTTCCCATCAAATACAACAATGATCTTAAGTTCTGTAATATATGTGGAGTAGGAGATCATTCCCTAGATGATTTTTCGATTGTACTATAAGAAGTCTTGAACAAAATAAATGTGAATATTTTGCGCACAGTGCCAAAAAAAGAACCAACATGTTGACAAAGGAGAGATCAATGTTCAGGAGTTGGTGAAGATATTGTTGGTTGTGGAACCTGATTATCTTCCTAATTCAAAGGTCTTTTAATTTCAACCGTGTTTATACCCCATGAAGTATTTACACCCCAGAAGCATGTACACACTTCCACGCGGGGGAGTACAGAGGGGGGGTACCCCCTCTGCGGGGTCCAAGGTGGCTATACCCTTGGCTAGGGGTTCTGCGAGCAAGCAGGCCCCCAGTGGGGGTTCGGGGGAAGCATCCCCTTATGGGGGTTTGGGGGAAAAGCCCCTGAAGGAAAAATTGCCTTGTAAATGTATATTGTAATTTCATTATAAATCTGGACCGTTCATTATAAGGTCGCATATCTAATGATAGAGATTATGTTAGGGTTTTTTTTTCCCTAGAAGGAAACCCTCTTTTATGAGGGAAATGTATTGCGGCTATGGTTGAGGGAAAATATTGTATTATGAGATAGGAGACTGTGAGAGAAAGAAGAGGAAGTTACAGCGGGTTTGTTGTAGGTTGTATCCCTTCATATGCTAGATAATAATAAAGGAAAAACCTGGCAATTTCTCTGGTGGACATAGCCCACACTGGGTGAACTACGTAAATCTGTGTCTCTATTGTATTGTGTATCTTTTGTGTTTTGTTTCCGCATTTGTTTTATTTTATTTCTCCATGGTCCTATTTTTCTAACAACCGGTATCAGAGTGAAAGGTAACTCGCAGGAAAAGAGGATTCCTGGTTCGAGTGGGAGCATTGTTGGAAGATGAAAATTTTAGGGTCGAGAAACTTAACGGCCAAAACTACCAATTATGGAAGATTCAGATGGAAGACTATTTATATCAGAAGGATCTATTCCTACCATTGGGAGGAATACCAAAGAATCCGGTGGCTATGAAGGATGATGAATGGGAGATTCTTTACAGAAAGGCTCTAGGAACGATACGACTAAGCCTGGCAGCGTCGGTGGCTTTCAATATTTCCAAAGAAAATACAATGAAGGGTTTGATGGATGCATTGGCCAAATTGTATGAAAAACCCTCTATGTCCAATAAGGTATTTCTAATGAAGAGATTATTTAATATGAATATGTCGGAAGGTGGGTCTATTGCAGATCATTTAAATGATTTTAATACAATTACTAATCAACTAAGTTCTGCAAAAGTGGACTTTGATGATGAGGTCAAGGCTCTTCTAATCTTGTGTCCATTGCCAGAAAGATGGAATGGCTTGGTCATGGTTGTAAGTAACTCTGTCTCTGGTTCAAATACTTTAAAATTTGATGATTTTGTTGGTGTTATCCTTAGTGAGGAAATGTGATAGAAAATCACAGGTGAGACATCAGGAAATGCGTTGAACATGGAGAACAAGGGAAGACAAAAGGATAGAGGAAAGGGTTTCGGGAACCATGGGAATTCTAGGAAGGGAAGATCTAAATCCAGACTTGGAAAGATAGAGTGCTGTAATTGTGGGAAGAAAGGACATCTGAAGAAAGACTGTAGAGCTCCAAAGAAACAAAGAGATGGACAACAGGAGAGAAATCAAGAAGCAAATGTAACAGGTGATGTGTTACAAGACGCTTTAATTCTTTTTGTAGATAATATTTTTGAGTCTTGGGTAGTAGATTCAGGGGCTTCATTTCATGCCACACCCCATAGGAAACATTTTCTAGATTATGTTCAAGGTGATTTTGGAAAGGTTCATTTGGGTGACGATGCACCATGCAAAATTGTCGGAATGGGAAAGGTAAAAATAAAGCAACACAATGGAAACCAATGGTTGTTGAAAGAGGTAAGACATGTTCCATATTTAAGGAAAAATCTAATTTCAACATGGCAGTTGGCAAGTGAAGGTTGTATATCCATATTTATAGATAAGACGTGGACGTGGAAGGTCATCAAAGGATCATTGGTGATAGCGAAAGGAGAGAAGGTGGGTACATTTTATTTATGTACTAGTAATACTGAATCTTCTATCTCTTTAGCTTCTACAGGAGTGGATACAGCACTGTGGAATCATAGGCTTGGACACATGAGTGAGAAGGGGATGCAGATACTTCACAAAAGAAATTTTTTTCCAGATCTTAAAAAAATTGATTTGGACTTCTGTGAGCATTGTGTTTATGGAAAAAAGAAGAGAGTCAGATTTCTCAGAGTTGGAAAATAAAAGAAGAGTGAACGGTTAGAGCTTGTGCATACAAATGTATGGGGACCAACTCAGGTATCATCTCTTGGTGGATCTCATTATTATATTACTTTTATTGATGATACAACTAGAAAAACTTGGGTTTATTGCATTCGACAAGAATCTAATGTTTTTGATACTTTTAAGAAATGGAAAGCTTTGGTTGAGAATGAGATAGGAAAAAAGATGAAGTGTCTTAGATCATATAATGGAGGTGAATATTGTAGCAAGGACTTTTATTATTACTGTTCATACCATGGGATTCATAGAGAGAAGATAGTTCCAAGAACACCACAAGAAAATGGTGTGTTAGAAAGGATGAACAGGACAATCATGGAGTGTGCAAGGAGTATGAGATTGCATGCTGGTTTTCCCTTACATTTTTGGGAAGATGTTTTAGATACGATTGTTTACTTAATAAATGGAGGACCTTCAAGCTCTTTGGATGGTAGAATTCCAGAGGAGGAATGGACAAGAAAAAAGGTAAACTATTCTTTTTTGAAAACTTTCAGTTGTGAAGCATTT
>CBVK0100582160.1:0-12353 GCA_900067695.1 Picea abies
ACACCAAGGTGTGATAAACACCCAATAGGACATGCAGCCTCCCCCACCTTAGGTGGGACAGTACCTCAATCCAAACAATCCAGTAGATTGCACAATCCTCCTAACTAGTGAGGAAGAAATCCTTCTGCAAACACGTAATCGTCAGTATCATGCACCCGCTAATCCCCCTCCCATCCCTCCAGAAACAATCCCTGCACCAACGGGACCCCCAGTGGTGATCCCTCTCCCTAACATAGAACCACCTCTTCGCATCCCTCACATCCCATTGCGTAGGAATGTCCACAACCCACAGGCTAGGGAAACCCATAATTATAGTTTGGTTGATGACTTAGCACAATCCCCAGCTGCCATGTCAATCTTAAAAGTCCTTCAGACTTGTCCCACTCAGCGGAAATCATTACTTTCTACCTTGGGGGCAGTCGACCCCACAAATACTTGACTCATTACACTTGATCTCGATAGCGAAGAACCTCGCCTTCCCGCTTTGATCGCTTTTCAAATCCCAGTGAAAATATGGAACATTACAGTTCATCAGTGTATCATCGATGAAGATGCATCTACATGCATTATGTCCAAATCTGTATGGCAGAAACTTGGTTCCCCCGAACTCATACCATGTCCAAATCTGTATGGCAGAAACTTGGTTCCCCCGAACTCATACCCTCTGCCATTACCTTACGATCTTGTGACAGTCGACCATCATCTCCTAAAGGGCTCTTCCAAAATGTCCCTGTAGAACTCGGGGGCAAGACTATTCTCATTGACATTGAAGTTATCGACGCCCCACTCGATTATAATATTCTGTTCAGTTGTAGCTACATGTACGCTATGAAGGCAGTTGCCTCTTCTGTCTTTCAAACAATGATGTTCCCCCACAACGGGAAGATCATTACCATTGACCAAGTCTCACATTACGAGCCTAACCCACACGAGTCATGGCGCATACCCACTCATCGAAATGGGTCCCAGAATTTTCAAAGATCCATCATTGTTATGAACTTACCATGGAGCACCACCACTCTTTCATCCTTCCAATCAAGTATGCATCGTATCATCTAACGGAATTGACATAGAGGATACCCTTCCTCCTAGGGAGGCTTCTATCATATCTGACATCCCACTAGTCACAGAACTCCCCCCTCATGAGCCTCCTGTGAATTATTCGACCCCACCAGTCCACGACTTCACCTCTCCCCAAGGCCATATCCCAATTTGGGAAATAGTTTCCCAAGCCATTACTCAAATCCTCTTCTTTTACCCTCCTCCAGGTGTACAAGCCTTCCAGGTAGTCGCAACACGTACCCTCCCTAATATGGTGTTAGAAATTCCAGTTTGGTATTTACATCCACCCGAGATGGTCCCTCGACCATCCCTTCCCCCCCCAAATGGAAGGAATCCCAATGACAATTCCCATACTCACTCCCACCATACCCTCTACACCCCCACTCACTACCCCCCCTGCCACAGCTGGGGGCTAGAGAAAAAAGAAAGAGCCCACAGCTCCACTTCCCCCATGCATCCAACCCCCTTGCATGCTATGTGATAAAGATGGACACCAAACCAACAGCTTCCCATCTCTACCAGAGTTATGGAATTTGATTCCACTCAATCAAACTCCCTCAACACTCACCACTATAGCAAGTATTGTCGCTACCACCCCTCAGTCAAATAGTAAAGGGTTGCGAACCAAATTCGCTTGTGCTATATGTTCAGAATATGGCTATTATACCCACCATTGCCCAACACTGCCACGCTTTCAGAAGACATTAGCCACAGTACGCCAAAGCTTCCAGAGTGAACCCAGTCCAGCTATGTCATCCCTACCAAAAATCACTGACATCCATTATGTCACAACTTCAGTCAATGAACGTATGAGATGCCCTTGCTCTCTATGTGAATCCTTCGATCATTTTACATACCAGTGTCCTATGATCATTGAATACAGGCAACGCCAATTGACCCTGCTTCAAAGAGCCACAGAATCGATGGTTGACCTTACCTCGTCACTAGAGATTATTCATCTCATTTCTCCCAAACCTGAGGCCCTCCCCATGCCTCCATGGTTCTTGGATGACTTATCTAAGGATTCACCCCCAAATCCCTCCAATTCTCCCGCTCATTTCCCTACGAAAATTTTACATCCCACTACCATAGGTACTCATCAGTACTTCGATATTTGGCTCATGTCGAGTGAACCATCGCTATTTCCTTGCATCGTTCCCCCTACTTCTTCATCACCAGGGGGCAGCCACACGACAACAGTCACTGATATCACTCTTCATGACCCCTTTTATTCCCACCAATTCCACTATGACGAGGAAATACTCGAAGAGTTAAACAACCCTGACTACCCATGGGATGCGCTACACCATCGAGCACTCTTCCTTCCATAGGAAGCCTCCATGCCTCCTAACCAACACCCCATATACGTGGTCGAAACCAAGGATTTTATCCCATCAGGGCATATCGACTGGTTCAACAATCCCATTCCTACCTCGGATGATTTTGAAGAAGGCAACATGGCCAACATTTCCCCGACCATCAAAATTGACATTTCCATCAAAAATGGCATTGTCAACGAATTCACCATTGGCACCGCTTGAACTCCTCAAGAATTCACTGCATATAAAACCCTCTTCCAGGAATATCGGGATATTTTTTCCTGTTCATACACAAAAATGCCTAGCCTTGATCCCTCTACCGTCGAACATCGCATCGACACCTAGCCCGAAATTACACCCATTCTTCAAAAACAGCGACTGCTACACCCATTCAAAGCAACGTCCATCAAAGTCGAAATTGACAAATTACGCACGGTTGGGTTCATCTACCCCATCACCTATATCTCATGGGTTTCCAACCCTGTACACGTTAATAAAAAATAGGGCACTATCTGCATCTGCACAGACTTTCATGATCTCAATCATGCATGTCCCAAAGACAACTTTCCAACGCCTTTCATCGATCAAATTATCAACGACTGCATAGGCCATGAGACCCTATCCTTCATGGACGATTTCTCTGGTTATAATCAAATCCAAATCCACCTCGCCGATCAATACAAAACTCCATTTGCTACCCCTTGGGGTACTTTTTCATATCGTGTCATGTCGTTTGGCCTAAAGAATGCTGGCATAACTTTCCAATGGGCTATGACATACATTTTTCATGAGTTGGCTCATATCATCCTTGCATACTTGGATGACCTCACAGCTCGATCCAAGAAATGCACCCAACATCTTGATGATTTACGGATCATCTTCCAACGGTGTCGTCGGTACAACATCCGCTTGAATCCCCTCAAGTGCCTATTCTGCATCATTGCGGGGTGCCTCCTTGGATTCATTGTTTCCCAAAGAGATATTACCATGGACCCCCTTAAAGTCCAAGCTATCAACGAAATTCCACCTCCCTGGAATTTACGTCAACTCCAGAGCCTCCAAGGCAAGGCTAACTTTCTACGGAGATTTGTCTCAGACTACGCCACTCACGTACAGAGTTTCCTTCACCTACTACATCACGACATCCCATTTTACTGGGATGAACATTCCCAACATTCATTTGATGATCTTAAAATGGTGCTCTCCAACGCCCCTTTAATTAGTGCACCTGACTACAATCGCAACTATATCCTCTACATATCAGCATTAGTTGTTTCAGTAGCAGGAGTTCTCGTTCAGCTAGGTGATGACAATCGTGATCATGCCATTTATTACGTTAGTAAAAACCTCTCAGGGCCACCATTGAAGTATAAACACGAAGAGAAACTAGCTCTTGCATTCGTCCCCGCAGTCCAGAAACTGCGTCACTACATTCTGATTCGCACAACTAAGATCGCATCATATTCCAACCCTATGCAATACTTGCTCAGTCGTCGAGAAATTAACGAAAAATTTTCCCGATGGATCATTATCCTTCAGGAGTATGATCTTGAATTCTCAACACCCAAGAGCAAGAAAGCCCTCGTTCTCGCCGAACTTATCAGGGCCCTCCCCTCTGACACAATCAGTGCCCCCATCAATAGCGACTTTCCTGAAGAACACCTCTTTTACATCACTTCGGATGATCCTTGGTACGACGACCTCCTTGTATACCTCCGAACTCAAAATTTCAGTAATCACCTTTCACGAGATGATCATCGTCGTATTTGCCACCAGGCACCCCACTACCTCCTCATCGGAGACATCTTATACTGGCGAGGGGTCAACACCATTCTTCATCGATGCCTAACCATTGACGAGGACAATGGAGTCTTGAATGACTACCATAGCAGCGCATGTGGGGGCCATCTTTCGGGAATATCCACTGCTCAGAAGATTATCCAAGCAGGTTACTTTTGGCCGACCTTGTTTCACGATTGAATTCACGCCGTGAAACGATGCGAGAAGTGTCAGCGTTATGCCAACAAAACCCAAGCACCACCTGCTCTTCTTTATCCAGTCATCACTGTTGGCCCTTTTTGTAAATGGGGCATCGACTTCATGACTTGTAATCAACCCTCTAGCAATGGACACAAATACATTGTTGTCACAGTGGATTACTTCACCAAATGGGCAGAAGCTATGCCCACCTTCAACAATACCACTGATACCGCAGTGCGTTTTTTCTTTAACCATGTCATATCTTGCTTTTTAGTACCACTCCAACTAGTTTCTGATCACAGGAAACACTTCGAGAATGAGATTTTCGTCGAACTCTCATCTTGGTTAGGATTCTCCCATGAGTTTGTCTCACCATATTACCCTCAGTCTAACAGACAGGTTGAAGCAATTAACAAGGTCCTTAAGACCATGTTACAGCGCACAGTTAATAAACATAAGACCAATTGGCATTATATGTTATTTTTTGCGCTATGGGCTTACCATACAACTGTGAAAACAACCACTAGTTTCACACCATTTCATCTAGTCCATGGGGTTGAGGCCACTCTTCCCATCGAGTGCGAAATTCCCACCTTACACACTGCAATTGAGCTATTACCTGACACTGCCCCAATGGAGCAACGCTTGCTGAACTTAGAGTCCCTAGATGAAGATCATTGATCCTCATTACAAAACAATGAGGCAGCTAAAAAATGATCAAAGGCCACCTTTGATCGACATGTCAACCTTCGCTCATTCCACGAAGGCGACCTCATCCTTGATTACGATATCACTCACGATACCTTTGGTCATGGAAAATTCGAGTCACTATGGCATGGCCCCTAAATCATCCAACATTGCCTCACCAAAGGCACATACATCCTGGCCTCTCCTGAAGGCCTCTCTCTTAAAGAACCCGTCAACAGGTTATACTTGAAGAAATTTTATGCTTAAACATAGTCATTCTACGTTAAGTTATTTCTTTTATAGTGTTTTTAATCTTTTTTCCATCCCTCACATCTAAACTATCATTTTTTCTATTGACAGATGCTTCCTCCACTGGCTTACCACATCGGTTACGCCGATGGCGCCAGCCATTGGACACAAAATATCGCTTCAGCTTCTTGGGCTCTCTACACCCCCTCACATGAAATGCTCCATTCGAGTAGCATATGTTTGGGTTCAGCGACTAACAACCAAGCCGAATACACTGTCGTCATTGGCCTCCTGTCCGATGCCCAACATCATCGTATTCATCACCTTAGTGTCTTTCTCGACTCTCAACTAGTCGTTCTCTAGCTCAACAATGTGTACTTCATACGTGATCCTTACCTCTTTCGCAAATACCTGTAGGTTAGACTTTTATCTTGACATTTTGATTCCATTAAATTTACACATATTCCAAGACAATTGAATCAAATTACAGATAACTTAGCTAATATGGTGTTAGACTGGCATATATCACATCAAGATACCTCTACACATACATAAACATATCAACAACCTGTCATAGCATATATAGATTAGACATCATCAACACATTAACAAAACACATGTAAACACCACATAGATCTCAAAATGTATACTCATGTATATATGCGACGGTCCACAGTGCCATCCAAATGTTTACATACAAAAATACAAGTATCTGCAGGCCAGTGAAGAACCTCGGTATAAAATGGGCTCACCAGCCTATATACAAAAATACATAGAGCACAACTCAAGGTGCCTCTAGATAACCACCTCCTACCCCTCCCTCAGGCGGTGGTCCCCCACCCACTATTGGTCCCTCCTGACCAGGAGGTAACCGTTTGGTCATAACAACACCTACTACTGCTGCATGTCATACCATGGCCCACCATGGTGGTGGAATCCCCACACACTTCTCCAGGATGCCCTCATCCTAGATACGTGACCACATGCCCTCAGGCACGCCCTGTAGCACCGCCTCTAGGCGGCGATGAATGTCCTCAAAATCTGCTCCAGCATCCGTCGGAGGAGCATGTGATGGCCTGACACCTAGGTCATCAAACCGATGTCTCCTCACTTCTCTCTCAGGATCAGATGGTCTCGCCTCGGCGTCCTCACACCGACGTCTCTCTCCGACCCACAACCCTCCTTGTGGTTGTCTCCCCGGCTCCTAGCGAGTTGGCACCCTCAACAACTCAACCTCGCACCCGCGAGGTGCAACATCTGCACATACAAACAAACGAACGATAGTATCAGCATCTATACCAAATACACATGTCATGCTATCTCAAAAAACATATATATATAACTCATCAACATACCTCGATGGTCAAAAGTCTCCCCTAGAGGTAACACCATGTCCAGATCCTCCCAGATGTCAACACCAGCATAGGGGAACTGCAATATCACCTGCGGCATCTGCCGCCACACCTGCATCACCTCAGCTATGAAGAAGTGGCTGCCCTTGCCACCATGATGGTGAAGAAAAATAGTCGACCACCGCCTCAGTCACCACTCTCGTTCCCCAGGAGCACCCAATAAAATCCTAGGGCGCAACATAGGCACCCTCTCCAAAAACCAGGCCACTAGGATGGACCCAAAGGCAAACTCTCTTGTATCAGTAGACCGACAATGGTCCAGCTGCCCTACCATCCTGGCATGCAGCGTAAGCCCCCAAGTGAAGTTCTCATTGGCCAATACCCTCTCCATCACACACAAATGACCACCACTGATCCGCTGCATCACAAGGGACCCATACACTCTCACAATCATCACTGCTATACAGCGATGCGCTAGCGCATCCATCGCCCCAATTCTCACAACAGTGCCCTACATAAAGTTCACCCCCGAAAAGAACCTCCAACCCACTGTCACTACCGCCACATCCCTAGGTAGCACCGACTCCACCGGTAGGGGCGTTCCCCAAAACAGGAGCCGAGTCACAAAATATATGTCCTCCACCGCAGTGAAGGCAATCTGCTCTCCCCGCACTATGAAACAATGCAGGTCTAGATCCACATCCAGATAAGGAACTGCAGGAGATACTTCTGCACCCGTATCAATGGGCACTCAAAGAACTTCAGCAGCCCACAGGTTGCCAAAGTAGCACGTACCCCCAGATCCTCAATTGCCACAACATCTCTCAGCTGGGACCAATCCTGCTCTCACCAACCAATGGACATTGTGCAAAATGATCGCCTGGAGCCACATAAAACAGTCCTAAGTCAGCCAAATGGACCATAAAAAACATTAAAAAAATAAGTTTTACACCCATCAATCGTGCCTCCAAGGCGCGGCTGTTTAACCCACAGGCGCGCACACATGTGTTCCTATCCACTCCACAGGCATGCACTCAAGCGTACCTGTCCATCCTTCAGGCGCGCATGAGTGCGTGCCTGCTTAGCATACACTGGCACCTTCATGTGCCCCTATCACAAACACAGGCGCGCATTAAAGCGCACCTGTCCAATACACAACCGCGCACACATACGCGGTTGTGCAGACAATAGGCACACACATAATGCGTGCCTTTGTCCCCCTTACAGGTGCCCCCCATGTGCACCTATCTAGTGGGCAGGCATGCACTTGTGTGTGCATACTTCTGGATCGCCCGCGCACGTGGGGGCCCACACACATAAAACCTTCTGTACGGCCCTCCATATAGGCCCTGCCCAAAAATGGAAACCCTACTTCTATGCAGGATGATCAGACCACTAACCTGAAGCTCGTTAGTCCTCGATCAACTGCCTCATTCTCTTGGAATCTCCAAACCTCCTCTGAATACTTCTCATCTAGTCACTATAGCAGCAAGTACAAATGGGGTGGCAATGTGGGCCCTATAGCTATATATAGGCCTTTTCGCCAAACTTCCACTCACCATTCCGGGAGCTCCGGGTGTCCATTCCCCAATCTGTCTTCAGCCACAAGATCAGCATCCCGTCATCTACATCACGACAATCCCCAAGCCACGTTTCCTCCTGAGCCTCTAGGGTGCCATTTTTTCATACCCCAACCAAGTACGCATGCTCATATTTAAAAATTATCAAATAAATGCTCATATGTTCAATTCTCTTCAGATATTGTTCACGTCGGGTATTTGGTTTTCATGTGTGCAGGTACTTGGTCATCATACATCAACACAACCCCTTCAGGTATATCCTCAAAACTGGCATGTAGTCATTCCCTCTAAATATCACTTGCATCTCCAGTCACACCCTCTGACATTTGCCTCTAGGATCCCCATCTCCATCTCTACAGTACCAACACCTCCATTTGCATCTTCGATACTGTCACCTGGTAGCACCCTTACCCACATGAGTTGTCCCATTCATAGCACCCTTTTGCGCCTTTGACACTCATGTTGTTTTTCAAAACCCTTTAGGGATGGGAGTCCCGATAGTCTTACATCATGTCATGAATCAACCACATACTCCTCCTCATTTTGCTAGCTTTCCCCCCGGACCCCCAGCTTACCTCTTCAAGGTTATATTTTTTACTTCACCTCCACAGTATCATGAACCTTCCATTTCATCCACAATTAGTTTTCCTATCTACAAATTTCCATTCATTTCACCTACCTCATATAGAAACCCACCCATGGGGCCTCCACCAGTTCTCCAAGCAAATTGTGCCCTACTCAGGCCAACCATGTTACATTGGGGCACCCATTTCTACATTTGTACACTTATCCCAAAGTATTCTTTATTTATTATACAAACACCTTTGTTTCCAGCATTTACATTACCTTTTTTGTCGTCTCCTTTGGCGGCCTTCTTCCCTTTTTGGCCAAAGAAACCCATGTCGCCCTTGTTTAGGGAACTACTTATCATCTACCCTTGACGATATCATCCATATATTTAGAGTATCCCACTGGCCACTTACCTCTGCCCTCTGAGTTTGTTCACTTTGTCCCACCTCTAGCACAACTTATCCCTTGTCTTGTTGTCCCTCTGACACTCGACCTCGTTGAACGATTGCAGCCACTTTTACCTCACATATACCCCAACCAAGGGAAATCTTGAGTCTTCCTACATCTCGACTTCATCCATGTACCTCTTCAAAATTCTGAAACTCACCTAGTATATTTCACGAAGCCCTTTTCTTCTGGGAGTCGTGTCACCCTTTTATTGACATCAGCATAGTTTTCCAGAACGATGACAGTATCTTAACTCTCATTACCTTACCAATGAGATCTCTCAGACAGCACAGGAAGAACCACCATTGCTCCCTACTGTCGTTGACCCCCATAACATTCGACATCAACACTTTCTCATAATACGGTAGGTCTTACTTTGTGACTATTGCAGTTATTTCTTATCTTCGTCGAAGACCTTTGAACTTGGCTAGGCTATCAATACCTACAGAATCCGTGATACTTCTTATAGATCTCACTGCCTACTGTTCAAAGTATGTTCCTCCACAGAATTTTCTTCTGTCTTCATCATGACTACCCCTGAGGGCGTTGCATTTGTCTACATCAAAACTTCATTCCTCTTTTGAGTTACATGATGCGAGCATGGGACATGCCCGCCTCATTTGTACACAGTTCATTTTTTACACACCTTATGGAAGGTCGGGTTCTACAGGTTCCCTTCTCCCTCCAATGGGGAACTCTTGACAACCCCACTATCACTCTCTCTTACAAAAACATTCTCAATAGAAGAAACATTGATGGATTTCAGCGATATGTATGCTCCTAACCTCATCCATCAGGGGGCATCTGTTATCACTGAAATTTCGTCCGCAAATGGTTATAAGAATTCAACATCGTCAAATAGTTATGAGGTCACCCATGGACCTGAATTACCACAAAATCATTTCCAAAGGGTCAAAAACTATACAACTAGTGAAAAAATTAAAGGGCGCTATGAAGATACAGGGCGCACGCACACATGCGCAAAATAGGAATGCAGAAATTGCGCACATGCACACGATGAGCGACTATTTTCACAAAAATCCACGCACCTGAGAAACGACACATTTATGAGAGTGGTCGGCCTCCAACCCACTTCTGGTTCATCTTCCAAGTTGATTTGACACTCAAATCTGGACTGGATTCGACTGGGTGGCTGGTCAAAGGCCTAGAAATGCCCTAATTAGCCTCTTTACACACTACAAACTAGTTGGACAATACCTCAAAGGAATGTTATAAAAAGGCCATGGATACACTTCATTTTTCAAAGAATTCATAGCAAAGTTATGCTACCATTATTCTCTTGAGGAATCTTCTATCCTTGCCAATAGTATACTTGCATCATTTCATTGGGTAATCCATCTCACCCCTTGAGTGGATTAGCAAAGAATTGTTTCACCATTTTTATTTTTATTTTCAAAGTTGTAAGAAGAGCTTATTTGTGGGGGTCCAAGAGCCCTCCCTTGGAGGAAGAAGGGACTCATAGTCCTCTTGCTTCTCAGTGTTTTCTTTCACTAATATCAGCCTTATCATTGGTGACATGGGTCTCATTGTTTCTTTTGTCCTTATGTCCCTATGTTTATCAATTTAGTTGTTGTTTTATTTCTTAGTTTAATTCTTAGTTGTTGTTTTATATTTCTTTCTCTAACCCTTTTCCTTGTAGTTGTCCTGCTTAGCAAACCCAACTAAGATTGCAAGCACCTCTATTTTCCTCACTAAGGTGACAAAAGAGGCGCAACAATGTATACTATCCATTCATGGTTGTCGTATATGCATGTGCATTGCCCTTCATGTCCAAATACCTTTATCAATATTGCGGTCCAAAACCCATGACTAGGGTTGACATCAATGACAACAACCAATCTTCCAACAAGAATAACAAGAGACAAGAAAAATCACAAACTGACATTGTCTCAGGGTGAGTACATAGAGAAGGTGTTGGAGAGATTTAGAATGCAGAATGCAAAACTAGTTAGTACACCTTTGGCCAGCCATTTCAAATTAACTAAGGAAATGTGTCCCAAGACACAGAAGGAGATATAATACATGTCCAGGGTCCCATATTCATCAGCAGTTGGCAGCTTGATGTATGTAATGGTTTGCGCAAGACCAGATACTGCATATGCAGTGGGAGTTGTGAGTAGATATATGAACAATCCAGGTAAAGAACATTGGGAGGCAGTAAAGTGGATTCTTAGATACTTGAGAGGTACTGATAATCATGCATTATGTTTTGGAGGTTCAGAAACTATTCTACAATGATATGTTGACTCAGATATGGAAGGTGATAAAGATAGCAGGAGGAGTACCACAAGGTATGTGTTTACTATAGGTGGAACAACAGTAAATTGGATTTCAAAACTGCAAAAGGTTGTTTCACTTTCAACAACAGAGGCAGAGTATGGTGTTGCTACAGAGGCTAGTAAAGAGATGATTTGGTTACAGAGGTTTATGGAGGAATTGGGAAAGAAGCAAGAGAATAGCAGGTTGTACTGTGATAGTGAGAGTGTCATTCATATTGCAAAGAACTCATCCTTCCATTCGAAGAATAAGCATATATATTTTACATACCACTTTATACGATCCGCCTTGGAAGATGGACATTTGAAGTTGGAAAAGATACACACTAGTCAGAATCCTGCAGACATGTTAACAAAGGGAGTAACTAGGGAGAAATTGAGTTCTTTCTCAGTTTTAGATGGTCTTCAAGAATGAATATGAAGATGAGAAATTTGGAAGGTCCAAGAAGGTTCAGAGTCCAGCATATACAACAGCGGTGGAGTTGTTGAGATTAGTCTCCAAGTGGGAGATTGTTGGTTGTGGAGCTTGATTATCTTCCTAATTCAGAGGTCTTTTACTTTCAGCCATGTTTATACCCCATGAATTATTTACACCCCAGAAGTATGTACACACTTACACATGTGGGAGTGTAGAGGGGGGGTACCCCCTCTATGAGATCCAAGGGGTCTATCCCCCCAGTTGAGGGGTCTAGGGGCAAGCATGCCCCCAGCGGGGGTTTGGGGGCGAAGCCCCTGAAGGAAAAATTTCCTTGTAAATGTATATTGTAATTTCATTGTAAATCTGGACCGTTCATTATAAGGTCGCAGATC
>CBVK0100582163.1:0-32070 GCA_900067695.1 Picea abies
CTCTTCCGATCTCACTGGAGCAACCCATTTCCTTTTTCAGCAGAGCATTGAGAGATGTAGAAACGAGATATAATATCATGGATAAGAAAGCCTATGCTTTAGTGAAATCCCTCAAGGCTTTCAGGTTCTATATTCTACATTCAAAAATTATTGCATATGTCCCCTCGGCCCCAGTAAAGGAGATTTTGATCCAACCTGATATTGATGGGAAGAGAAGCAAGTGGATCGCCAAAATTCTGGAGTTTGACCTAGAAATAAAACCCACCAAAGTGATAAAAGGCCAAGGTTTATCCAGGTAATTGTCTTAATCGAATTGCAAGGCATTTGGGGTAAATTTCATGAATATAGACTTAGAAAATCAACAAACTGAGATTGTTGGTGGAAACTATCAGGTCAGCCCCAACTTAGTAGGATGCACTTGGTATAAAGACATCATACACTTCCCGCAAAAGTTGAAGCCTCCTTATGGTTTGGACAAAATTAAGGTGAGATATTTGAAACTCAAAGAAATCAAATATTGTATCATTGATCAGGTTTTGTACTGGAAGGATCCTATGGGAGTCCTATTGAGGTGCCTAGACCCACAAGAATCCCACAAAGATATGGATGATTTTCATGACATCTCATGTGGGGGACATCATTTTTGGAGGACCACAGCTTACAAGATCCTCAGAGTTGGGTATTTCTGCCCTAGCCTTTTTACTGATGTTTGTGCAAATATTAGAGCATGTGCCAAGTGTCAGAATTTTGCTAGAAAGAAGAAACTCAATTTTTTTCCTTTGAAACCTATAAGGGTTTCTGGACCTTTTCAGCAATGGGGTCTTAACTTCATTGGAGAAATACACCCAGACTCAAGTGGCCAGCACAGGTGTATTTTAACCGCCACTGATTATTTTACCAAATGGATAGAAGACATCCCTACAAGGAGTGACTCCCACAAGGTGATCATAAATTTCCTTGAAGACGTCATATCCAGATTTGGTTGTCCAAACAGGATTGTTATAGACAATGTTGCCTCCTTCAGAGCTAAGCCATTAATTAATTTCTGTGAGCAGTATGGTTTCACACTAGTCCATTCTACTCCATACTACTGTCAGGGAAATGGTTTAGCAGATTCTTGTAACAAGATCCTCATAAATATCATCAAAAGACTGTTAGAAGACAACAAAAAAGAATGAGATTCAAAGTTGAAGTTTGCATTGTGGACTGACATAGTTACAACCAAAAGGTCACTGGGCATTTCTCCTTTTCAGCTCATGTATGGGGTTGAGGCGATTTTTCTTGCTCAGCTTTCGTTTCCTATGGAAAATTTCTTCCAAGACTACCAAGGAGAACCTATTGACATGATCAGGAGGATACTACAGTTGGTAAAAGTGCAGTAGACCAAGGAGCAAATGCTTGATAAAACATAGGACCATCAGCAGAAGATAAAGCGAATCTTTGACAAGAAGACAAGAAAGGAATATTTTTAGATGGGGGATCTGGTGCTCAAGTGGGATGCCCCCAAGAAAGACAAAGAAAAGCATGGTAAATTTGAATCCTTATGGATCGGTCCCTTCAAGGTTTCTGAGGTATTTCCGAATAACATTTATAAATTGTAGAACTTGGAGAACTCTGGAGTTTTGGGTGGCCCTGTCAATGGGAATTTTCTGAATAAATTTTTTGTTTAAGCCATGATCAGCTTCCCACCATTGTATATACTACTCTCTTTTAATTTTAGTTTTTAATAAGAGACTCCATAACCCAAAGCTAAGGCACTGGAGCTACACATTCTTGGCAGCTCGTAGGGAGCATGCCATCCCCTGTGGAGCCAAATGTTATCACATGAAGATGTTAGGATTCATTTGTGTTTGTCGTTATTACCTAAGTCTATATCCTTTCCCTGTCTCCCACTCTTTCGTAGGCTAGGTCCTAAAAATTTTCCCTTTGATTGTTAAAGATGCTCTTGTTTGCCCCTTTTTGTTGAAGGAACTGGTTTCCCTTGATGTCTTACCTGAAAAAGTATCAGCCCAGAGATTTTATGTTTTTCCTTAAAAGATGAACACCCATCTCCTTTTGTTTTAATCACTCATTCTTTTGTTTTCTTGAGCCCCATCCATTCATTCAAGACTTTGTTTACATAGGCTGCAGCCACAGGCTCAAGGCGCAATACTCAGAGCGGTCCATTCTGGACTCGAATCAAGAAAAAGGGCAAGTTCTTCTTTCAATAGTGGGAATTCCATGTGGAGTTCATATTAGCGGATCACGGGCATTCAAAATATTAAATTTGCACGAAGAATAGCACCAGAGAAAATCCCCGAAGAGAGCATGAGTCGTTGATCTTTAAAGGGACAAGTGGCAGTTGACCCAAGTGTTCAAGTAAATGAGATTCAGGAGTTTCAAAGTGAGAAGTGCGTAAAAATCTCGAAGAGCCGAAGCCTGGATTCTCAAAGAAATTACAGACCGTTGATCTTGAAATCAACAAAAGTCGTTGATCTTGGCAGCAGTACCTCCGAAAGCTTTGAAGAGCCAAGGTCCGAAAATAAAATTTGAGCCATCAAAAGCTATGGACACGTGGAGGTAGGTCCCAAAGTGTCGAAGCATGTGGCACACTCACCATCCATGACACATGGCGCTCATTTCATGGAAATTGGGTGTAGCACGTGTCACCCTCCTTTTTATGACACATCGGCAGCCATGACATCATATGATGTCAAGTCGCCTCGCCACTTCGGTGATTCTCCTCCAGGAGATTTTTCATGTTTCACTTTTGAGATTTCAAAAGTTCAAAGACCCGAAATCATATCAGCAGTCGATCTCAGGGGGGCTACATGTCACCAAATCCATAGCTCTAGGTAAAAGGACTGAAGGTAGGAGAAGTTTGATATTTTAAAGGTTTGAAGCAAGAATCGCGAAGAAAATCGCGGTCATCGATTTGAGAGGGTGTAGATATGATCCATTGATCTAAAAATGACAAATCTGAGTCATTGATCAAAGGGCCTCATCGTAGATCGCAACATTAATGGTCATGCTCCATTGAGGAGTTGGAATGTGCTCGAGCCTCAAAATTTTGAAGGCATTCCGCAATCGGAACCATGGTTTTGAGAAGGGGACAGGTGGTGGCTCGTGGTGAATTATGGGGACAAAAGAAGTTTGTTTCCAAACAAATCTTCTCCGCCCCCAAAATCACATGGTTATATGGAATCCTATCCGAGAGCAGCACGTGGTCGCCCCCTAAGCTTTAAGTCTCCTTGAGTCCACGAGGAAAAGAAATTAATGGAAGGTAGGTTTGGCAGTTTAAACCTTGGCTCACTCCATAAATGGAAGGCATGGAAAGCCTGAGTATGGGGACTGAACCATCGGCCCATGGTACCCCTCTGGACAGATTTTCCTACAAACCCATGTCGATCTTGGCTCATGTCTGACAGAGGGATACATGCACAGTCTGACAGAAGACTGCTCAGACGTAATTCTTTGAATGTAGTGATCAGATCACACTCCTGATAATCGAGGACTGATCTGAGAATAAATTTTTCAATTTGATATTTTGTTAATGTCATCAATTGGTTGAGAAGAGCTCCCTGTTTTGTAATGTTTTCATGCCAGAACTGTTCTCTGGTTATGTATCAAATTTGAGACTTTCGCATTAACAAAAGTCAACCTCTTTTCATCTCTATAAAAAAAAATTGTGCTAAAACACTCAGGCATGGAGGATCTAGTCGATGGTTGTAGTTTTATTGTAATGTAGGTTTGATTACAGTATCTCTGTGACTGGTTTTAGTTAGATTCCTTGTTATCTTTTTCCCTCTTACGCTGAAAGGCTCGGGCATGGAGGATCCAGTCGAGTTGTTTTAGTCGCATGATAATGTAGGTTTGTTTATAATGTTGTTGTGACTGTGTTGTCGGACATATTTCAGTGTCTGAAGCTTGAACTCAAGAGTGCTCTTGAGCCTAATTTTTTCTTCACCAAGATGCTTGAAACCTGATGCCCATGGCATACTTGTCCACTTTCTCACTAAGTCTTCCCTCTGCTCACACTTAAACTCAATTAACTGACTGAAGTTAATGAGGCCCTCACTTCCTTGTGCATCGCTTGTCCAGTTTTGTTCATTATTGTATTGAGTTTTCCCCATTTGACCTCCACTCATATAAATCAAACATCCACCAAACATTTTGATGGGTACTGGGCTTATCCTCTCGCAATCTGAGGGTGACTCTCAGTGCTAAAAAACCCACAAAAAAAAGGCTATGCAATCCTTCTTTGGGAAAATAAATTTTGAGTAAATTCACCCTCGATCTCACTGAATCTATCAAACCCCTACAAAACATGATCCGAAAAGATGTTGAATTTAAGTGGGATGATGAACGAAAAAGTTATTTCAACAATATTAAGGCTGCAATATCTCAATCCCCAGTGTTGTGAAGTCCCGAATTTAGCAAATATTTCTTCCTCTACACTTTTTCCTCCGACCAATCGTTAGCTGCAGTATTGACTCAGAAGGGTGATGAAAACAACGAGGCCCCGGTCTCATTTATGAGCACTAATATCCAAGGGGCCGAACTAAATTACCCTGCTATAGACAAGTAGGCTTATGCAGTATACAAGGCAGTGAAACACTTCATATATTACATCCTAAAGAGCCATACCAAAGTCATCATGCCTCACCCTACAGTCTCATCCCTATTCACTCAATAGGAGATGGGGGAAAGAAGAGGAAACTGGATGGAAGTAGTCCAAGAATTTGATCAAGATATAAAACCTTCTAAACTGGTTAAGGGACAAGGATTATGCAAACTGGCAGTTGAAGGCCAAGACCAAGTAAATGAACACCCTGGATGGGATAATGAATTGGAATTATGGTGTGGTGAATATTCATACATATCCCCAGGGCAAGAGTCTTGGTATGAGAAGCTAACTTATCTCCTACATCATGGGACTTGCCCAAAAAACCTAAATCCTAGGGAAAGTGGAGCCCTCGGGTTAAAATCAGCACAATATCGCCTCATAAATTCAGTGTTCTTCCATGTTAATTATGATGGGGTACTTTTATATATCTTGAATGTGAAGATGTAGACAAGGTTCTAAAGGAGATCCATGATGGTCCTGCAGGTGGACATTTCACAGGAAACACCACTGCTCACAAAATACTGAGAGATGGTTATTATTGGCCTACTCTGTTCAGGGATGCTCACACATACACTATAAACTGTAAAAATTTTCAAATAAGCGTGGGGAGGGAAAAGAGAGCAGTCATCCCACTCCAACCTGTGGTCATTTCCAGGCCATTCAAGCAATGGGGGTTAGATATCATAGGAGAAATTACATTAAGTTCTTCAAAACATCATAGATACATACTAACTACCACAGATTATTTCACAAAATGGGCAGAGTTCATCCCTCTGACTCATGTAAACGAAAATGTGGTGATCTAATTCATAGAACAACAATTGATTATGAGGTTTGGTATTCCTTTCGTCCTTGTTTTTGATAATTTCGTTTACTTTTTTTCCACCCTATTAACATAGTTTTATTTAGAAAAAGGAATCATAATCATATACTCAGCAAACTATTATCCACATGGGAACGGAGTGGCAGAATCAACCAAAAAGAACCTAGTGAGGATATTAAAGAAAATAGTTGTAGACAACCACAACAATTGGCACAGTTCACTTCATAATTCCTTATGGGATGATAGAGTAACACCCAAGGAAGCTATATGGAATTTCCCATACTTTCTGGTATACAGACAGGAAGCCATCCTCTCGAACGGGCTGCATCTTCCATCTCTTCAGCTTGCTCAGGATTCTAGAGGACAACCCTCATCAATTATACAACAAAGAATTGATACCCTCCTCATGATGAAAGAAGAGAGGGAGAAAGAAAAAGTGAAGTTCATAGCTCATCAGCCGATAGTTAAAAGGTGGTTTGATAAGAATACGGCCAAAGAGAAGAATTTTGAAATAGGATACTTAGTCCTAAAATGGGACAGAGCAAATGAGTCAAAGGGAAAACATTCCAAGTTTCAGAATCTATGGCTTGGACCCTTTCAGGTAGCCAAGAAAATTGGGGTATGCACATATCAGTTTCAAAATATGAGGGGGGGACCTGACGCCCTCTTGGTGAATGGCCAAGCCCTAAAACAATATTTTCATTAAAATAATAATAATAATAATAAACAAAAAAAGAAATGTGTGTGTGTTTTCATGATTTTTTGTGTTTAGGTAGGCTGATTGCGGAGTGCATTTTGTTTTTGTTTCTTATTATAATACTTCTGGGATTTTGAAGTTTGTGTTTTAGCAACAAATTGGTTGACCTCAGTTCATGCGATATGACAAACTATGTTCCTAACTCATCGCTTACATACAACACAAGAAGCACTGGGAGACCTATAGTTGTTTTAAAGGAGTTCTCTATCTATCCTATGCAGATGAACAATCTTGGCAAAGTGATGAAGTGTCATCCTGGTGGTATGGTAAAAACCTGAAGGGAAAGATTGAAATATAGAAAGGAATACATGTACCTCAAGATAGAGTTAGCAACAAGTTCACCTTAACCATCTCATTTTGCAAATAACAAACATCCTCCTCTCCCACTTGCTCAAGGAAATTTTGCCGAAATAAAGTCAATCATATCAAATGAGTGCAAAGTAGGAGACGGTATGAAAATAACTCTATCGAGGCTATGGAAGCTCGCTTGCAGTGAAGCAAAGTCTGTGATGTTGAGGTGACTCTGTCGGGGCTATGGATGCTCGCTGGAAGTGGAGCAACACCGTATCAAGTGAATGATGATAAATAAAAGGCCTAGTTCCATTCAATGCTTTACTCGACTCTTTTCAAAGAGGGCATGAGTAAAGGTTACAGGAAATGAAGGCAGAAAAAACGTTGAAACCCCATAGGTAGACCCGGATTCATCAGCCAGGGCATTTCAAATGCAAGGATAAAAGAGGCTCTGATAAAAAACCAGTTAACTTCTTAACCAGCTTTTGCATCAGCTGAGCCTGAGGTAGGAATAGAGATTCTGCTTTCGCCCAGTAAGTCTCCATTTGTTGAGCACTCAACACACCCTAAAAATCCTTCATCATGTTTTTTACTTTTTTTGGTACCACTTGATCTTCTGCACTATCTGATTCGATTTCATTTTGGGAAATTTTTTGTATTTGCTTATTTTCATGACTCTCATCACCTATTTAGGTTTGCTTGAACTTATGAAATCCCATGACCAAAAATACATTAACACCTGAATAAAGAATCAACAGCCAAACACTTCACCCAACGCGCTCAGGTTCGGCATCAGAAGGACTTCAAAGAAGAAAAAGGAACCACTCTGAAAACCACAGTCGTCGAGCCCTGATATCCATCGACATTGGCAAAAGGAAGTTTTGGTTTGCATTAAGTTTTTTAACAAAAGATATCATCGATAGTTGATGCGCGATGCGCTTTATCGGAATCAGGGAAAACCTAGAAGGATCAAAACAAACATTTTGACAATGATAAAATTTATCCCCGATCTTCGATCCCCAAAGCCATTTAGGCATCAGGACTTTTTCAAGGGAGATGATCTGAAAGAGATTTGATAGGTTTATTGTCGATCGTCGATCCTAGAAACGTTTTCAACATCAACAAGCTAAGGTTTTTTTTAGAACAAAAAACTTAAGGAAATCCCCAACTCCAATTAATACAAGTGAATTAAGTCACTGGCCTCCAACGTCATGTGTATTTACCAGGTAAGAGGGTCATACGATTTAGTTCTATCCCAAGCCATTCTTGGTTCCCTAGATCCAAGTCACACCTCTGAGTCATCTTTTTCGTGTTGGTTGTGGAGCCTGATTATCTTCCTTATTCAGAGGTATTGTGTTTTTCAGCCATGTTTATACCCCATGAAGACTTTACACCCCATAAGTATGTACACTCGTCCACACGGGGGAGTGCAGAGGGGGGGTACCTTGTAAATGTATATTGTAATTTCATTGTAAATCTAGACCGTTCATTATAAGGTCGCAGATCTAACTGTAGAAATTATGTTAGGGTTTTTTCCCTAGAAGGAAACTCTCTATTATGAGGGAAATGTATTGCATCTATGCATTATGGCAAAAAGGGTATTCTGAGATAGGATACTATGAGAGAAAAAAGAGGAAGTTACAACGGGTTTTGATGTAGGTTGTATCCCTTCATTTGTTGGATAATAATAAAGGAACGACCTGGCAATTTCTCTAGTGGACGTAGCCCACACTGGGTGAACCACGTAAATCTGTGTCTCTATTGTATTGTGTGTCTTTTGTGTTTTGTTTCGGCGTTTGTTTTATTTTATTGCTCTGCGATCCTGTTTTTATAACATTTTGCGTCAGCATTGTACGGTAAGATCGATCGGCATCAGAGCCTTTTGTAGGAGGATATCAATGAAAATGTTTGTAGCACAACCCTGAACCCCTATCCACCCACTGAAAGAGCGACACGATGGGATGTTTTAGCATTAGATACGATCAGATTTTGAGCATTTAAGGAGCTAATTAATACATGATCCTGCATTAGTTGCTACCTTGTGCGCCAATCAAAATAGTCGTTTGAAATCACCGATAGACTACATCACCACCTTCACCTCCATCGTAAACCCACGATGAATTTAAGTTCTAGAGATTCAGTGGAATATTTATTGAATTTTCACTCATAACTCGAATTGAATGGTTGATGCGACACGATAAGATCTTTCTTGTTTAAAATCTCTTGAGCCGTTGTGAACAAATTCATTCTACATACAAGAGAATTCTAGAGCGTCTAAAGGATCTAGGTGATCAACTCTAAGGCTGTATCGACCCCATGATTATCAAAATAACCAGGCTTTAACAATCTTCAGAGGTATGTATCTGAGTCTGTAAATTCGTTGGCTATGATTTATATCTGTTTTTTCAGTTTTTACATAGTTTCTAAAATTTTTCTTAAGTTGTAGGAACAATGTCATCGATAAATCCAACCACCAGATGCTCTCCGAGAGCACCGAAGATAAAAGAACCAGAGAGAGGAAACGGTTCTTCTCCATGGATCGTGAGACAATTGGAGTATGTCCCTAGGCCAGAGCCTGTCGTCAATATAGCGACGAAGAAATTTTTCATCTAGCCTCCGGCCTTTGGTGATACAGAGGCAAGTACCAGGTCCAAGATGGCACTCCCACAGTGGGGGTGTCTCTTTAATAGGATCATCTGAGAATAATACCCAGAATATGTCCCACACATTGATCCGGACATGAGGGCACTCAATGACTAGGTGTTCCTAAACATTTGACGGTCGTATCTACACATGGTGGCAAGAAAAACCCCCATTTTTCCTTGCATAGAGGTCCTAAAGTGGCTCATTAACCACAAAAACACACAGAAATGTTTAATCAATGATGAAAATGGAGGGTGTGTCATATTTTTCCTCCCGGTAGAAGTGTAGAAATATTACAAACTCAGAGACCTAGAGGAGGGGCTAAACAAAAAATTTGTCGTGAAGTTATACGAATGACACGACACTAGCCAGGTGATGGCCTCATGGTGGAGGGAGGAAAATAATTTTACCAACCAGAGCACTATCTGGTATGGGACAGTCATCTTAAGGGATCCATACATCTATTTGATGGCTCTCATCTATCGTTTATACGAAGAGAAATATTGCTCCAGGTTTTCGAAAGCATGGATGCCTTTGGCATACACAATTGTGATCGTCAGCTGCAACTTCAACTTGGGAGAAATAATCTCCAAGCAACTAAGCACCTGTGTGCATCTGGCTCAGACGTCGAAGGAAGGGGAAGAACCAAATTTTTACATGGCTTCATACCTTCTCGATGTCTTGTGCGCTAGGAACGTCTTCGCAGACATGAATCTAAGTTGGCATGTTGCAGAGCTCCCGATCCACGTGTACTTCAACGTGCTATGGGAAAACAAGTATAGGAAATAGTACTCCCTCATATGCGATGAATTCATCGCCCAGATTTATTTCATTCATTTTAAGAAGGAATTGCCAAGGTTATCGGTGACAGCCAAGAAAATGATATCCAAGGTAGACCATTGGTATTTAGACGAGCACGCCACCTACATCAGGGTGTTTAGGACCATTGGAGCACCACATCTCCTACCAGCTCATGTCCCAGACCACCTCGTCATAGGAGAAATATGTTATCAGACCATCTTGCAAGGCTACAACTCCATCCTGGTCAAAGACAAGAAACGGAATTTCATACCCTATGGTTTCTATGTAGGGTTCTATTTGGTAAAGGATATCGCTCAAGAAAAACAAGAAGGGTTGAGCCAACTCGAATTCAGATTCCCAATGAGATGATTATGTAAGAACGATCCAAAGGGCTTGGTCCTGCAACATGCTTCACAGGTGTCTTCCTACTAGGCATATGCTCATGATAAGTTCAAAGACGAATTCTTCACCGAGAACACCTAGGACTGGGACGAGGTGGTGCAAAGGATGGTCGACCCAAAAATGACCAGGTTCAAGGCCATGAGCATGGATGAACAAGAGACAACAATAGATTAGTCGGCTCAAGAGTCCCTCAGATTCAGGGAAGAAATCAGAGTGGCAGAGGCAATATAGGTGAAAAATAGGGGATTTTTTATGACACCAGAGGCATAGGAAAGTTGATTGCTCCTAATGGAACAAGCACAAAGAGTAATTGATCAGCTACAGAATGACCTGGACCTTGTATAAATGACAAGGGTCCCTGTTGACAACCCAATCGAAAGATGAGGAGGTCCAAGTGACCCAGAGCTAATAAAAATTGAAGAGATCACTGGGTTAGATAACCCTGAAGTTTCAATGCCATAGGCCAGATTACCAAGTAATGTTTCGGCTCAGCCTGAGATAGTGAGTACATTAGGGAGAGAAAGTGCACCAAACCCCATGCATGACTTAATAACAATATATGATGAGGAGGAGAGTTCGGAGGTTTCCCTAGTGACTCCGGTACATATCACAGAGGAAAGGGAACCCAAGAAAGCATCTTCCCCAGCTCCCGATGCTCAAATTCAAATCCTTCCATAGAGTGACTAGGAGGTCTAAAGTGTCTTAGAGACTGAGCTACTTGATGCACCGGAGACCCAAGTGGTCAGCCCAAAGAAATATCTAGGGTCAGGCAAACAAGGAGAAGAAATTCCACAATAGTAAACTGACATCTCAGCAACCGACTATCAAGTAAGTACCGAGCCTACCCTTGATGCATCAATTTTAGTCGGTACTTTACCTCCCAATGAGAAACAACCAGAGGTTGAATTTTTGGAACATACAAGAGAGGTTCAAGAACCCAGTCTTGAATAGATATACACCGTCAGGAGCTTGGGAAACATGCTTACCTGGGGAGAGCAACAAATCCCTGAACCCATGGATGAGTTCGTTGATAAACAATCCATATCCTATGACCGAAAGAGGAAAGACATCATGAAGAGAACCACCAAGAAGAGGAGTCTTACTCTGGATCGCTCCATCCTCATCACCACAAAGGAGAAATTTATTAGCATGGAGCATGCCAAGATGTCTGAGCTTATCGGCGCAGGGATGGCAATCACATATGCCACCCTGGATAGAGCTAGGAAGGATGAAGAGGAGTTGGACATTGCGTTGAAGGAGTTGGATCATCTATGCCATTTGGAAAAATATTATTAGGACTCGACAAAGGCCACGGTGTTCTTGAGAAGCGAATTCCAAGATGCCTACAATAAATTCACGAATGAGTGGAACATTTTCACTACAGGGATAGATGATTTCCAAGAATACACCCTCAAGGATATGGCAACGTGCAAGGATATGAAAATATGGTATGATAAATCACACCAAGTAGTGGAAAGGATCGACTACATAAGCGCGGTTCAATAGGGTCAAGACGCCGAAGAGAACAACATTCAGGTACTAACTGATAACAACATCGATCGCATAAAGAAGTCGGTCAAATACTGGGTGAAAATGGCCCAAGAACTGCATCAGGAAATCCAAGAGAAATGGGTCGAGTGTGAAAGGAGATAAACCAAGATCAATCGGGCAATGAGAGACATCAGCCTTCCAGAATTTGGCACACTTGATGAATTTGTCGACTTGCATGACATAGTCAAACTACATGTCGAACAAGACTCATCGTGGGCTACGGAGATAGAAAAGGTGGCAAACATGGTGCCAGGTCAAGTACATCAGCTCTCAGAACATCTGATCAAGGATCAGAAAGTGTTGCAGTAGTTAAGTGCTAAAGTAATCAAGTATCGGGCACGGGCAGTGGAGATAAAGGAGATGCTTTCAACCCCGATGGACCAACATAGATTCCCATACACCAGCACATGCGAGGAACTCTTTGTCAAATGGTCAGAGTATGAGAAGATTCATCCACTCAAGTGAAACCATTTCATGACTCTTAGAAGACTAAGAGATGAAAGCACCATGTGGCGAGTTTTTGTTTTACTTAGCTTGCACTTTTGATAGTTATTTTTAGTTAATAATATGTTATAAATAAGAGGATCGACCTGTTAGAATGGGTCGATGGTTTTTTCAAAGACCCTCTTTTTTGGATTTGTAAAGAACTATTTCAGAGTTTCCTTAATTGAGAAGTCCTATTTAGGACCACAGACAAGTTTATGTTCATTTTTCATCAAAAGCGTGTGTGATTAGATATAAGGAAGAATTATTTCTGACTTTATCTCATGAATTGATGTTGTAAGGAGTAAGAGACTTTGAATCTATTGATAAGTTATCTAATTCAATGTTTTATAGTTCTTGTCTCTAATGATGGAAAGTACATCATTGTGATAATGTGTGATTAATGATTAGAGCTAAGGAAACTATTTTTTGTAGGTGCAAGAATCATTGTCTGCATGCTTGAGTACGAGGGTTATCCCGAGCTCATCCTTCTTCAATAGTTAAGTATTTTGTTTCTTTGTTACCCAGCTGGTTTATACCATAATTTATCGTGTATCGTTCCCACCTATAAGAAAAAATACAAAAAGAGAACGTTCAAACTGAAGGAGGAGATTTCACAAGAAGACATCATGTCAATCACTACGTAAAGCCAATCAATTAATTGGCTGGATCACAAGATATGGAGAACCATTCCACCATTAAATTTTGCAAAGTCTAATTGGACCTCGGTGGTGGGTTTGGTTCCTATTGTTGAGTTAAAGGGATTTAGGACCCCTCAACAACCTAGTAAAGGAAAAATTAGTGAGCAGACCTAGTGAAGGAAAAATTAGTGAGTATACCTGGTAAGGGAAAAATCAATGAGCATACCTAGTGAATCCAAAAATAGCAAGCAGACTCAGTGAAGGTTGGTTTAGCTCAGAGATTGGTGTCTCTTCCTAAGTTTGTGCTTAGCAGTGGGGATTGGTTTCTCTTCCTTATTTGGTGCTTAGGTGTCTATGAAGATCTATAAGATATTGGTGTCTCTTGGTAAGTTGGATCTTAGTGGTGGGGATTTGTGTAACTTGTTAATTTGGTGCTTAGTGGTGTGTTCTCAACAATTTGTATCAGATAGGGTTCCTTTATAAACATTCTAACTACTAGAAGGTAGATATTGGGAGCATGCATGGTTGGTCAAGAAGGTTTCTCTACAAACGGAGGTCCATTGTTTCATGGAATAAACTATGCATTATGGAAAATAATGATGAAAACATATCTAATGTCCCTTGGGTTTGATGTTTTGAAATAATACGTGATTGGTTATACAACCCCAACAAATCCACCAATAGATGGGATCAAGAAGAAGCCTACTGAACATAATGCAAAAGCTATGAATGTCATCTTGTGTGGTCTATCATAATCTTAGTTTGTCAAGGTGATGCATTATGGATAAGAAAAATAAATTTGGGGAAAGCTTCAAAATATTTTATGAAGGATATGACAAGGTTAAGAAGGAAAATCTCCAAATTCATAGAAGATAGTTTGAGAGTCTAAAAATGAAATACAAAGAAAAAGTTGTGTCCTATATTCTTTGTGTGGATTAAATTGTCAACACCATCGTAGGAATTGGTGGAAAAGTTTAAGAATTGATGATTTTACAAAAGGTGTTAAGGTCACTCCCCTTAATATTTGATGCCAAAGTTTATGCCATTGAATAAATTAATGATCTTGATTCATTCACAATGGATGAATTGCATTGGATCATATGACATATGAAGTGAGGATGGAGAAAGAAAATCCATCAATGAGAGAATCAACCTTCAAATATTCAAAGAAGACAAATAAAAGAGAGAAAAAATCAAGTAATAGATCCGACAATGAATCAAATGCAATGTAAGCCCATTTGGTGAGGAAACTCAAGAAAGGATACAGAAAATATAAAGGTAAGATTCTCTTCAAATGATTTAACTATGGAAAAGTAGGACATTTTGCTACTAAGTGTCCATATGAAAAGGATGAAAGTAGTGATTATGAAGAAGAACATAATGTAAATAAAGGGAGAAAACATCATCAACACAAAAAGAACCACAAATAGGATAAGCATGAAAAGAATAAGCACTCTTTTAAGCATAAGAAGAATATCCACTCAAAAGAGGTTAGTAACTCATCTAAAGAAAGCAGTGAAAGAAATTTCTATAGTGATAGAGTAGAGACTCTCTTCACGGAAATTGAAATAAAGAATGATGAAAAGAAAGGGATAGAAATGATGGACTCAGAAAAAGAGGAAAATGTTGAAACAAAAGGGGATGTTTATATTCAAGAAGAACTCATGTGTGCCTTAAGAAAAATAAAGAAGTTTACAAAAAAGAATTTGAAACAAAAGGAGTAGATGCAAAAATATGAAGAAGAGGATCATGATTCAAAATCCAAAATGTTATAAAACCTTTAAGAAACAAGAAATACTATCATGAACCTAAATGTTCAGTTATAAGAAGAAAAAAGGATGGAAAAAGTGGTGAGAATATAGATAAAGAAAAAGGAAGAAAATTGTGAAGAGCTAGAATCTGAAATTCATTCCTTAAGAAAGGAATTGGAGAAAAAAAATATTAAGTTGAATAGAAGCTTAAAGTTTGAAAAGAGTAATAAAATATTAGATAATATCATCAATTGTCAAAGGTATCCATTCATTAAGACTGGTCTTGGATATGATGTTGATGTTTCCTCCATACCTACACTTGGCCATGTTACAACCAAGGGAGTTTTATTTGTTGTGAATGGAGTTCAGACTGGTTTTCCATAAGAGAGACCTATTGTTGATTGTACCAAACAAATTGATGAGTTGTATGTTCCTCACATGGAAAAATTTGAGTGTACAGATGACATTGTTGTCAATATTCCAAGTAGTTCTACTCTTGTAAGTGAACCTAGCCATGAGCCTACTTTTTTTGATTAGGAAATGAAAAAATGGGTGTCCTATCATCATCCTTGCCATAAAAATTCAAGGAATGGAAATCATTATCTCGTATCTTTGTAGAAGAGATGTGAAAGACAAAATTGTGGACTAGTGTCGACTACCTGGATAGATTTTGGTTGGATTGATGGATGGTAATGGAATAATTTGACCATATATTTGAGGACTTCATATAATTGTGTATCATATTCTTTATATTCATGCAAAATTCCTCTTACTTACTGATGATTTCCTTGTAAGTGATTGACTAAATATTGACCTGACCTGACAGTTGACTAGAGTTTTGGCTGAGTGCTTAAGGAGAAGCACATATTCATGGGGATCATCTCTTTTCCATTGATTTCAAATGGGGATATTTGTAGACAAAGGATAATTGTCTCTATTCTTGGGAGAGTTCCAAACAGGGGTAGAATTATATCTATGCCTAGTGGACTGTCTGTTTTGTTGCATGATTTCCATCAATGACAAAGTGATATGGGGAAAATCCCCCTATACTGGGTCTAGGTATAGGCAGAGCACTAACTTCCCTTAACATACAGTTCTACCCTTTTAAGCTACCCCAAAACTATCTAAACTAAATGAAAAGAGAGAGGGAAGAAGGTCAATGGGTGCACCTTTAGTCCTTGTGGCTGGTGTAGACCTCTTTCATCTTTGCATCTTTCTAGATCGTGGGTCTCCTCCCAAAGATGACCTGCAAAAGCTTAGGAAAACAATGCTACAACACATGCAGTCTCTACTTATCACTTTCAAGGTTTATATATAGACATAAATGAATAAATCAATAAAATCATATAGACATAATATTTTGGGACAAGAATGAACTATTTTATTAAGTTTCAAGAAAAAAATGATTACAACCTTTGTCAACAATCGCTACACAAACCAGGTCTGGGCTCCTCTATCGTGGCTCCAAGTGCATCAATCCCATGCTTTCTTCTCACAACCAACTTATCACTTGGAAAAGGAGAAAGTTTTGTATAAGGAGAAAGAGTTGGAGGGGAAGGATGAGGCCAAAACTCAGAATAGGATGCAAAACTTGGGCTAAGAACGGGAAGGGATTTTGGAAAAATTTTCCTATTCTCTTTCTTGTCCCTTCAAATGAAACCCCAAGACCTATTTTGATATGAGAAAAAGATGGTTATTTGGTTTGGGGACAGGCTACAAGGGGTAAAATGGTTGGGAAACCCTCGAGAGCCCATAAACTCTGCTGAATTCCTTGCAATTTTTGGAGGTAAATGCAGGATAACTAGTATGTAGCTCATGTATCTACATGGGATAACTAGTATGCAACATGTGTGTGTACACGGGCTGTCAGTTCATCAAGGTGCGTACATTTTTCAAAAAAATAGTTTTTAAGAAGAAGCCTCAACGATATTTTGGAAAATTATGTAAGTCGAAAGGCCAATGTCTTATATGCACATGGAAGGAATTTGTGGACTATAACAAATGCCCCCTAATGTGTGAGGTCAGAAGGGAAACTGATGGCTAAAATACATTACAATATCTTTACACAGTGGGAAGGAATGGAGTTGAGTGAGCCTTAGGTGAGTGTTCGTGAGCGTGCCATCTACAAAAATAATAATAATCTCTCCAAGGTGGGCATACCCATGCTCAGGATAAACTATGCATGGCTGCCAAACAAGTACATTGCAGATCCATGTCACATATGACTACCAGACTAAATGTAAATGTCCAATATAGTGCAGTCATGAACAATACACAGTGAATCTACATCTCAATATCATTTGATGATATACAAGTACATTATAATATGCATCTTCAAGAAGCATCAATGCATGTGGATGGAGATGAGGACTTAATGACTCGAGAAACAACTTCAATATCTTCAAAAGATCAGGTAGGAGTACAATAGGAGTGTAAGACTCACTACCCTGAGGTCTTCGACATGTCGTCGAGGAAATACTAGAGGATCTCAATCACTAGGTGCAAAATTTCATTGATTTTGAATCCGAACTTGACTGGACTCTCAAGATGTTTGACTCATGAATTTCAAGAGACAAACTATAGAATGACCAAATCAAGTTGAATAAAACTTCCCTTGGACAAAATCACGACAAAATGATGAGACTCAGGCAGTGTAATATCGACATAATTCTATGATGCAGGAGGCACCACAAACTCTCCATATGTCTGGAAGAGTAACCAAATGGAGGAGGACACAACTCTATGTAATGAGAACAACTTCCTAAGGTCATACTAGATCCCAATGCTTGGAAAACAAATGGAAGGATGTGCTTTGACCAAGGGTGACTATCTTGCTGCCGAAAAAAGAGAATGTATATCCCATCCTCTCTTTTTGGAATATTTGTTTTTTTGTCTTTTTCAATTTTTTAACGATCTTGAAAAAGAATAAAAGAATGCTATGTTACAAAGGAGGAGCGAGTGTCACGGGAAAGAAAACTAGTTCCAAATGCATGGAACATATTGATTCTCAGTGCAAGGATACATGTGCAAGATAAATACACTCAGGAAAATTCATCCTTGGGTCAAGGTGTCAGATCGCAAGGGAAAAACGTGCTACAAGTCTTTCATTCAAGGAATGATTTGAAGGTTCAGTTAACAACAACATTAGGCCAAAGATGCAAGGATGAGACATGAGATGTGATTAAATATGACACAACATGACTCCTTCCATGTGAAGTTGTATGAGCCCAGACTCGATGGTTTTTCACGTTTAGAGAGTCTGAAAAAACACTAAAATATGACTCCAGAGTGTTCGTTTTTCGTAATTATTTCATTCAGTTCGAAAAAGGATTAAACATATAATGATAGGATTTCTCTTCAATACCATTTTAACAAGTGTGATTGAGACAAGATAACTCAACTATCTTTTCAATTTTAAGGAGTCTGAAAAGAGCTTAACTATGGACTCACAACCTTTTTCTGAGTTTAGTATCCTTAGCCCGAAAAAGCATAAAATATAACTTAGGAGAACTCTCCCAGTGAGATAGGTCTCCCGAGGTGTACCTTTTTCTTTGAGAATCTATTGGCCACAAAAGGGTTAAACTTATGTCAAATATATAATCCTTCTGGACCAATTAATGAGTGTGAAAAGAACAAGGTCACTCGAAAATATTTTCATATTTAGGAAGTCTAAAAAGAGCTTAAATATGGACTCTGAGGGGGTTCCTTTTTTGTAAGTAATCTCTAAGGCCCGAAAAAGAGATAAACCAAAACCAAGGAGAATGTCCCTTTTTCAAAAAATTAGTCCCTCGGGCCCGAAAAAGGGTTAAACTTACGCCTGAGAATACTCTCCTCATGAACCGAAGCTCCTAGGGCATACCTTTATTCGTAAATTAACCATCCATACTGAAAAAACGATAAATTGTCACTGGAAAAATGTGCCTTCAAATTTGAGTTTAGTGAGCATGAAAGGCAACAAGATATCTCGAAAATATTTTCATTTTTATAGAGTCTAAAAAGGGCTTAAAGAAGACTCCATGGGGGATTCTTTTCTTAAGTAATCCAGATGATATCAAAAAGAATAAATAATCTCTCGTTAGATGTCACTTTCAAATTTTAAATGAGCTTGAAAGACAATAAACTATTCTCATAGGGATTCTCGTGGGTATAGACCAAAAAAATATGAAGAGAAAAGATGATGCTTCAACACAAAGTCATGGTGGGACTAAAAAGGACTCTCATGCCTATGAATTACTTCGGCATGGGAACCAAATGGAAAACAAGGTTATAACTAGGATTCTCATGGAATGAAGGCTCTACCACATAAAGTACGACACACTTATCAGCAAGGAAGGTTAGTGTCAGAATTCAGTGGGATCGATCCTAAGGCCAAAAGAACCATGAAATGGATAATGAAAAATGAAAATAGGGAAAAACCTAACCTATATGCCAGTTTTGAGGTCAATACCTATAATAACCGATCGATACAGTGAACAAATGTCAAAGAAAAAATGTCTCCAAGATCCTGCATATAAGGCCAATAACACTCATCCAGAAGTTAATAAATCCAATATAGATAAAAAAATTCAGAAAATAAGAGGTGTTATTGAATACAAAACTTGAAAAAAAAAACTGGACTGTACAATATGTACAATGTACCGCACATCCTTATGGCTCATGCATGGTAGTAATTCAGGTAGAGCCCGCTGCTAGGCTCCAACCAAAATTCACTTCGGTAGTCACCCTGAAAGTCTCCCAAAAGGGAAGAAAACATAAACCGCGATGTAATTCTTCCCATCGTATAGAGACCATAGTCATGGATTCAAGGATAGCCTCATCCAAAGGAAATTCAAAATCCGAGAAATCACATGAACGAGGAGGGTTGACAGTCCCAAAGGGAGAAGTAAACTAACCATATTCCATATGATGATGGAGGTGTTGAGCATTCAACACACCCTAAAAAATCCTCTGTCAAATTTTTTTTACTTTTTTGGGTACCACTTGATCTTCTTCACTGTCTAATAGTTATTTCAATTTTGAGAATGTTTTATCCCTGCTTATTTTCATGTTTCTCATCACCCATTCAGGTGTTCTCAAAATTTATAAACCCCATAACTAAAAATACATTAAACAACTGAATAAAGAATCGACAGCCAAACACTCCACCGAACGCGCTCAGGGTCGGCATCGGAAGTAACTCAAAGAAGGAAAAAGAACCACTCAGAAAACTGCAGTCGCCGAGCGTCAATCTCCCTTGGCATCGACAAAAGGAAGTTTCAATTTGAGAATAAAGATATTTTCAATATCCAATTCCCCTTCGGCGTCGATAAAAGACGGTATGGGACAAGCTTTAATGAAGAATGAAAAGACATCATCGATAGTTGATGCCCGACGCGCTTATCTGAATCGAGGAAAACCTAAAAGGATCGCAACAAACATTCTAACCGCGCTAAAAATTATTCATGGCCATCGATCCCCAATGCGTTTTTGACATCGGGAATTTTTCGAGGGAGATAATCCTAAAAAAAAAAAAAAAAANNNAAAAAAAAAAAAAAAAAAGTGCTTTGATAGGTTTATCATCGATCATCGACCCTGGATACTGTTCGGCATCAGCAAGCTAAGGTTTGTTTTAGAATGAATAACTTAAGGAAATTCTCGACTCCCATTAATACACGTGAATTAAGTCACTGGTAATCAACACCATCTGTCTTTATGAGGTAAGAGGGTCGTATGGTCTAGTGCTATCCCAAGTTATCCTTGGCCCCCTAAGTTCGAGTCACACCTCCAAGTAAGAGTTGTCGCATCAGCAATGTACAGTGAAATCAATCGACGTCGAAACTTTTTACAGGAGGTTATCAATGAAAACGTTCATAGTACACCCTCGATCCCCGATCCACCCACTGAGAGAGTGACACGATGGGACATTTTAGCATTGTATACGATCGGATTTTGATCATTTAAGGAGCTAGTTAATACCCAATCTCAAATTAGTTTCTACCTTGTGTGCCAATAAAAACATCCGTTTAAAATCACCAATAGACCACATCACCACCCGCGCCTCCGTCGTCAACCCACGATGAATTTAAGTTATAGATATTTGGCAGCAGATTTGTTAAAATTTCACTCATAACCCAAATTGAATGGTTGATGCGACACGGTAAGTTCTTCCCTGTTTAAATTCTCTTGAGACATTGTAAGTGAAATCATTCTGCGCATAAGAGGATTCTGAAGCATCCAAAGGAGAAAGACGAGCAACTTGAAGGCTGTATCAACTCCATGATTATCAAAATAAACAAATTTTAACAAGCTTCAGAGGTATGTATCCGAGTCTGTAAATTTTACATGGCTATAATTTATATGTTTTTATCTGATTTTTGTTTTTACACAGTCTCTGAAATTTTATTTTAAGTTGCAAGAAAAATGTCACCAAGAAATCCAACCACTAGATGATCGCCGATGGCACGGAAGTTGAAAGAACCAGAGGTAGGTGAAGGCTCTTCTCCACGGATCACAAAACAATTGGAATATGCCCTGAGGCCGGAACTTGTCATTAAGACAACAACAAAGAAGGTTTTCATCCAACCTCTGGTCTTTGGCAATGTAGAGGCAAGCACAATCTCCAAGATGGCTCTCCCACATTGGGGGGATCTCTTTAATAGAATTAGCCGAGAAGAGTACCCAAAATATGTCCCACACAGTGATTCAGATGTAAGGGTGCTTGACGACCAAGTGTTCCCGAACATCCGATGGTCATATCTACATATTGTAGCAAGAAGAACCCCCATTTTTAGCTACATAGAGGTTCTTAAATGGCTCATCGACCACATAGACACACAGAAGTGTCTAATCAATTATTACAATGGCGGGTGTGTTGGGTTTTTCCTCCCGGTAGAAGTTCAGAAGTATCAAAAACTTAGGGACCCAGAGGAGCGACTAAACACAAAATTCCTCATGAAGTTCTGCGAAAACCATGACACCAACCGAGTGATGTCCTCATGGTGGAGGGAGTACAAGAATTTTACCAACCAGAGCATTGGATGGTATGGGACAACTAACTTAAGAGAGACATATGTCTATTTGATGGCTCTCATATGCCAATTATACGAAGAAAAAAAAATTGCTCTAGGTTTTCAGAGGCATGGATGCCTTTGGCATACACAATTGCGATCGTCGAGTGCAAATTCAACTAGGGAGAAATAATCTCCAAGCAACTAAGCATTTGTGTGCAGCAGGCCCCAACGCCGAAGGAAGGGGAAGCACCAATGTTTTACATGGCTTCATACTTGCTTGATATCATGTGCGCCAAAAACGTCTTCGTCGGCATGAATCTGAGATGGCATGTTGCAAAACTCTCGATCCATGTCTACTTCAGTGTTCTATGGGAAAATAGGTATAAGAAATCCTACTCCCTCATATGCGATGAATTCATCACCCAAATTTATTTTATTCTTTTTAAGAAGGAATGCCCAAGGCTATCGGAGACATCCAAAAATATGATATCCAAAGTAGGCCATTGGTATTTGGATGAGCGCGCCACCTATATCATGGTGTTCAGGGCCACTATAGCACCACATATCCTACTAGCTCATGTCTTGGATCAGCTTGTCATAGGATAAATATGTTATCAAACCATATTACAAGGCTACAATGCCACCTTGGTCAAGGACAAGAAACGGGTGTTCATACGCTATGGTTTCCATGTAGGTTTCTACTTGGTAAAGGATACCACTCAAGCCAAACAAGAAGGGTTAAGACAACTCGAGTTCAGATTCCCAATGGGCCAATTCCACAAGAACAATCCAAAGGTCCTGGTCTTGCAACATGATTCACAAGTGTCGTCTTGTTGTTCGTACGCCCACAACAAATTCGAAGACGAAGTATTCACATAAGATGCCCAGGAATGGGACGAGGTGGTACAAAGGATGGTCGACCTGAAAATGACTAGGTTTAGGGCCATGAGCCTAGATAAATAGGAGAAGAAAATAGAACAGTTGGCTCAAGAGGCCCTCAGAGCTAGGGAATAAATCAGAGCAATAGAGGCAGCAGAGGTTTCCCTGGTGGCTCCGGTGCAGAACAGGGGATTTCCTATGACACCAGAGGCACAAGAAAGGGGATTTCTCCTGATAGAACAAGAACAGAGAGTAATCGATCATCTGTAGGATGACCCAGACCTCGTAGAAATAAAAAGGGTCCCTATCGACAACCCATTCGAAATACAGACAGGTCCAAGTGGTCCAGAGCCAATACAAATTGAAGAAATCACTGGGTCAGATAACCCTGAAGTTTCAGCGCCATGGGCCATATCACTAGGGGACATTTTGGCTCAGCCTAAGATAGAAAGAACATCAGGGAAATCAAGTGCATCGGACCCTCTCCATGAATTAATAAAAATATATGATGATGAGGAGAGTTTGGAGGTTTCATTGGTGACTCTAGTGCAGATCACAGAGGAAAAGAAACCCGAGAGGGAATATTCCCCAGATCCCGATGCTCAAATTCAAAGTCTTCCATAGAATGATGAGGAGGTCAAAAGTGTCTTAGACACTGATTTTCTCGCTGGACTAGGGACCCAAGTGGATAGCCTAAAGGACGAGCTAGGGTCGGGCGAATAAGAAGAAGAAGTTACATAGTGGGAAATCAACATCTCAAGAGTCAATTATCAAGTAAGTGTCGAGCCTGCCTGTGATGCTTCAATTTTAGTTGGTAATTTACCTCTTGATGAGAAACAACGAGAGGTCGAACCTTAGGAACATATGAAAGAAATTCAATAACCTAGTATTGAAAAAATATACATCATCGGGAGCCTAGGAAATATGCTTACCTGGGGAGATCAGCAAATCCCTGAACTCGTGGATGAGGTTGCTGATATACAAGACATCTCCTATGACCAGAAGAGGAAATCCATCGTGAAGAGAACCTCCAAGAAGATAAGGCTTACTCTGGATCGCTCCATCCTCATCACCATAGAGGAAAAATTGATTAACGCAGAGCATGCCAAGACGTCTGATCTTATCAGCACAGGGATGGAAAGCACAAATGCTACCCTAGATAGAGAGAAAAGGGATGAAGAGGAGTTTATTGTTGTGTTGAAGGAGTTGGAACATCTACATCATTTGGAAAAATATTATCAGGACTCCACACAGGCCATGGTGTTCTTGAGAAGTGAATTCTAAGACGCATACAGTAAATTCACAAATGAGCGGCACATTTTCACTGCATGTATAGCCGATTTCCAAGAAGACACCCTCATGGTGCTAGTGACATGAAAAGATATGGAAATGTGGTATGATAAAGAACACCAAGCAGTGGAAAGGATCGAATACATCAACGTCGTTCAACAGGGTCGAAACACAAAAGAACATGACATTCGGGTACTAAGGGATAGCAACATTGATCGCATAAATAAGTCGATCAAATACTCGGTGAAAATGGCCCAAGAACCTCACCAGGAAATCCAAGAGAAATGGGTGGAGTGATAAAAAATTTGGACCAAGATCAACCAGGCGATGAGATACATTGGCCTCCCAAAATTCGGCACACCCGATGACTTTGTCGACTTGCATGACATAGTCAAGTTACATGCCGAACAAGACTCATCGTGTGCTACGGAGATAAAAAAGTTGGTGAACATGTCGCCAGGACAAGTACAACATTTCATGGAGCACTCGATCAAGGCTCGGACAGTGCTATAACAGTTAAGTGCTAAAGTAGTCAAATATCGGGCACAGGCAGTAAAGATAAAGGAGATCCTTTCAGCCCCGATGGACCAACACATGTTCCTGTATGCCAACATGTCCGAGGAACTCTTCGTCAAATGGTCGGAGTATGAGAAGAGTCATCCAATCAAGTGATATCATTTGATGACTCTTAGAACACTGAGAGATGAAAGTTCCATGTGGCGATTTTTTGTTTTACTTAGCTGCAATTTTGATAGTTATTTTTAGTTAATAATATGTTATAAATAAGAGGATTGGCATGTTAGCAAAGTTCAATGGTTTTGGAAAAGACCCTCATTTTTGGATTTGTAAAGAACTATTTCGGAGCTACCTTAATTGAGAAGTCTTGTTTGAGACCAAATACAAGTTTGTGTTTTTCATCAAAAGCGTGTGTGATTGGATCTGAAGAAGAATTATTTCTTATTTGATCTCATGAACGGATGTTGTAATGAGTAAGAGCCTTTGAATCTGTTGATAAGTTATTTGATTCAATATTTTTATAGTTCTTGTCTTTAATGATGAAAAGTAAATCGTTGTGTTAATATGTGATTGATGATTAGAGTTAAGGAAACTTTTTTTCTTGCCATCATTTATTGCATGTATTTTTTCTCTTGATAATTGTATCTTAGTAAATAATTGGAACACCAACAGGTTAATGTATTAGTACTAGGCTTGTTGTAGGTGTGAGAATCATTGTCTGCATGCTTGAGCATAAGGGTTATCCTGAACTCTACCTTTTTCAGTAGTTAATTCCTTCCCCTTTGTTACCCAGCTAGTTTATACCAACATTTATCTTGTATCGGTCCCACCCATAAGAGAAAATAAAAAAAAGATAATGTTTGAACTGAAGGAGGAGTTTTCACAAGAAGACATCCTACCGATCACTACGTAAATCCCATCGATTAATTGGCTGGATCGCAAGATCTCGAGAACCATTCCACCATTAAACGATGCAGAGTCTAATTGGGCCTCGATGGCGGGTTTGGTTCCTATTGTTGACTTAAAGGGATTTAGGACCCCTCAAAAGAATTGGCACTAAAGGAGGGCCTAAAGAATGAATGGTTGAAAAATATTTTGACACCATATTTCACACAGCCTATAGATTCAAAACAACCCACATGCATGGCTAGTCATTCTCAAGACAGTCCACACACAGTGAGTACTATTGAAATGCATAACTCACCCCAGTAATAAGAAGAAAATATATTCCCTGAGATACCTTATTCTCTTCCTCACGAGGAGTTGAAATAGTTCAAAAGGATCACAAGAGCTTACGGCCGAAAGATCGAAGTATTTCTCTTAGATCCGTTACTTCCCCATAGAAAATAAGTAAGAAGACTAGTGGTTGATACCCCTGACCAGGTTTTTGTACACATAGTAGAAGACCTGATAGATTTCACCCTCACCAAAATGGAACATCATCTTAATCTAATCCCCAAAACACCAGTCAACAACTACTCTAAGCCCGACGATTTTTCTGACGAGGAAGGGTTCAACTTTGAATGCTCGGTTTTGGGATCGGGTGACATGGAAGATAACAACTATCATAATGAAGAAAGGGGAAACCCACCTCATAATAGTCAACCTTGGTTGTCCAAATATGTTATGGCTATCCCTGGATGATTACATAACCTTCCCCGACATCCAGATAAGTTACTCCCTGAATTTGACCCTGAAACCTCAGGATTGGCTAAAGACCATATCAAAAAATTCATACTAGCTATCAGACTGATGAATGTTCAACATGAAGACGTAGTATGCAGGATTTTCCCCTATAATTTTGAGAATTTGGCCTCCACATCATATTCTAACTTACCTGTAGGATCCATAACCAGTTGGACGAATTTTTAAAAGGAATTTTTAGATAAATTTGAAGAATAAACTACTACAGAAGCTTTGATGGTCGAGTTGTTCTCCACCACCATGAGTTCAAAGGAAAAGGTTAAATAATTTAATCAGTGATTCACCACTATCCTAAACAAATTTCAACCCAAAGCTAAACCCACTCGGGAGTTGCAAATCGAAGTATATGCTAATGCTCTCCCAGTGTCTATTTCCATATTTGTGAAGAGCGCTGCCAAAACAACCTTAGCCGAGAACTTTGAAGAAGCCAAAAAAATAGAGTTCGAAATGAAGGGATGTAAACAAGGCTAGGTCTCATTAGTTAAGAAAGAAGTTCAACCTCCTCTCAGGAGAGGACTCTTATTGACTAGACCCCCAAGGAAACAAACAGAACAAGGTCTCGAAAAGGGAAGCGAAGACATAGAATACCTACAATGCATGATTAATAAGTTGTCAAATGAGATCATAGACATGAAAAGATGTGTAGGGGAATGAAATGAAGGCCAGAGGCCCTATAAACCATTTTTTTAAATAAATCCACCTTTCAAAGAAATTGAACCCCCCCACAACCAACTTCAACATCAATCTGGGCAATGTAGCATCTAACTCTTTATGTACCTATCACCAAGAGAAGAATTCTGAAAGAGACTACCCACAATGGGTGCATGCCATGAATTTGATGGCCAACCGGTTTCTAGATGAGGTTTCCCTAACCAAATAATCAAGTGGCTCAGTTATGAATATTGTTGATCAGGAAGAAGTTGATCCACCAGAGGAAACAACCATGTTGATATGGTACCCTGACCTACCAATTCCTTCCGATGACCTCTTTGAGATTCAAGAACCACCCGCGGAAGTCTTGGTTGTGTAAACATGAAGTAGGGGTCAACATGTCTCAAATGACCTTACTACGGCCCAAACTTTGGGGGGGAAACCAACTCCCGATCACCCGAAAGAACCTTTTGTTCCCTGGATAAATCCTATAAACATCCATACACAAGAATATCCCAAGCTAGAATACAACATAGTAGAAGACTTTAAAAAATTGAAGGCAAATATATCGGTCATGGACATGTGTAGAATCCCTCAACAAAAGGACTTTATGTTACAAGCATTGAAATCAGTAGAAAATCCTACAACAAGCACTGACCAAGGATAAAATCTAACCCCCGTGGATCTAAGGAATAAACCAACTGTGAACGCCTGCTCTTAAGATAAGAAGGGAAAACATTTTGTCCCACCTTTCCTTTTGACATTTGAATTCTTCAACATAAACCTCCATAATTGTTTGGTTGACTCAGGAGCATCCTCTAATGTTATGCCATTGTCCATTTGCAAAAAATTAAATGTAGTTCCTATCAAAAGTGATAAACACGTAATACGACTGGACAGAACCTAGGTAAAGGTTATGGGAGAGCTCAAAGATGTAATGATCAAAATAGCGACACACCCCAAATTTGTTCAAGTAATTGACATCATTGTAGTAGATATCCCAAAAGTGTATGGATTGTTACTGAGTCGATATTGGTCTGAGAATTTAAATGGATAATTTAGTACATATTGGGCTCACCTTTGGTTACCATTAAAAGGACACTCGAATATGATCAGTATCGATAGAGAAATATATCTGAAACATATTGTCACTGACATAGAAACCCTTAACGAACCCTCATTAGCAGCTTTCCCCGTGCTAGGAAATTATTCATGTGACTCCAATTTCGGGAATTTCTCCCCCCTCTCATATAATGTCCCTCTTACTCAAAACTCTGAAATATGTTTTCAAGAAAAATTTTCCAACGAAGGCAGGGAAAACCCTCTTCTGTCAGCAACCACTATTAGAAATCACGGATCAGATATGAGGAAAGGGGGAAAATGGTATAAAAGGGGAATTTGACGGTGTTCGCTCACAAATGTGGACCTTATACTCTGATGGATCTAAATAGCAAGAAGGGTCAGGGGCAGGGTTCATCCTCATTGACCCAAAAGGTAAACGAAGTTTTATGTCCTGTGGATTAGAATTTGAATGCACAAAAAACACCGTCGAGTATGAATCTCTAGTACAAGGGATGAAGAAATCCATAGACTTAAACGTTAAAGAATTGAAAGTTTTTGGAGATTCTAAAATCATCGTTAGACAAGTAAGGAACATTGTACATTTCAATTCTCCCCACCTGAGGAATTTCCAACAGGAAGTGCATAGACTAATAGAACATTTTGAAGCCTTCAACATTACAGCGATCCCCAGAACAAAGAACACTCTTGTTGATTCTCTGGCCACCACTGCCTCAAGGAAATCACCTCTAGAAGACTATGAAGCCTCCCATTTCACTATGGAGCTACTATACAAACCATCGGTGCCCAATAATATTTCTAATTGGAAGGTATTTGAAGGAGATGAACAAATCATAAAAATTTTGACCAATCAGGATAATTTTAAAGACTTAGCTATTGACAATGAAGTATTCCAGGAAAAATTAGCAGAAATCGATCCTCATACAAGTCAATCGACCGAAAAACCAAGATCTCACATGATACCGAAAGGGGTATCCAATTTAGAAAATCTTTTTGACTTAAGGGAAAGATTCAAAGGGTCAACGAACATGAAGACGAGGAGTTATTGTCCCATGCACAAAACTATAAATTTAGGAACCCTGGAAAACCCCAGGAATATAAATCTCGGTAAGACAATATCTAAAGAGGAAAGGAAGGCCCATCTCAAACTTTTCAAACAATATCAAAGTGTCTTTGCATGGTCCTATCGAGATCTAAAAACTTATGATACCCGTATCATTCAACACACTATCACGTTAAAGCCTGAAGTGAATCCCTTCCAACAGAAACTCTGGAAGTACCACCCATCCCTAGATCCTCTCATGTGTCAGGAGTTAAAATAATTACTAGATGTTAATATTATCTTCCAGGTTAGACACTCTGCATGGGTAGAAAATTTGGTTCCTGTGAGGAAAACATTTGCGGAGATTCGCATATGTGTAAATTTTAGAAACCTCAATAGAGATTCAAAAAAGGGAAACTTCCTAGTCCCACCAATGGAGAAACTCTTGCAGATCATGTCTGGATTGAAGATTTTCTCCCTACTGGACAGTTTTTCAGGTTACAACCAAGTTCTAGTTTCATAGGAAGGTCGTTTGAAGACTACCTTCCAAACCAAGCAGGGAACCTTCGCTTATAAGTGCATGCCCCTTTGGGTTAATCAATGCAGGGGTGACCTTCCAAAGGGCCATGGATGTAGCCTTTCGGGGACTAATCAACAAGTGTGTAGTAGTCTATTTGTACGACGTGACTATGTATTCAAAGAATAGAGAAGATCACATCCAACATTTAACCCAGATTTTTGAAAGGTGTAGGAAATACGGTGTATCCTTAAACCCTAAGAAAAATATTTTTGGTGTCGAGGAAGGTAAGTTGTTAGGCCACATTATATCTCAAGCATGGATTCGCATAGACCCATAATAGATTAGGGCTATATCTCATCTTCCATTACCCCACAACAAAAAGGCTATGCAATCTTTCATAGGGAAAATCAATTTTGTGAGGAAACTCACCCCAAATTTCGTTGAAACTATCAAACCCTTACAAACAATGATTTGTAAAGATGTCGAATTTAAGTGGGATGATTAAAGAAAAAAATCTTTTCAGCAATATTAAGGCTGCAATATCCCAAGCCCCAATGTTGTGAAGTCCTGATTTTAGAAAATATTTCTTCCTCTATACTTTTGCCTCCAACCAATTAGTAGTTGCAGTACTGACTCAAAAGGATGATGACAACAACGAGGCCCCGATATCATTTATAAGCACTAATGTCCAAGGGGTCGAACTAAATTACCCTGCTATAGACAAGAAAGCTTATGTAGTATACAAGGCAGTGAAACACTTCAGGTCTTACATCCTTAAGAACCATACCAAATTCATCATGCCTCACCCTACGGTCCGAACCCTATTCACTCAACATGATATGGGGGAAAGAAGAGGAAATTGGATGGAAGTGGTCCAAGAATTAGATCTAGATATAAAACCTGCTAAACTAGTTAAAGGACAAGGGTTATACAAACTGGTAGCTGAAGCCCGGGACCAAGTAAATGAAGACCCTGGATGGGAGAATGAATTAGCATTATGGTGTGGTAAAGTTTCATACGTCTCCCCAGGGAAAGAGTCTTGGTATGATAAATTGACTTATCTCCTGCATCATGGGACTTGCCTGGAAAACCTAAATCCTAGGCAAAGGAGAGCCCTCAGGTTAAGATCAACACAATATCGCCTCATAAATTTAGTACTCTTATGTGTTAATTATGATGGGGTACTTTTAATATGTCTCGAACGTGAAGATGCAGACAAATTTCTGAATTAGATACATGATGTTCCTACAGTTTGAGATTTCAAAGGAAACACCACTGCTCATAAAATATTGATAGTTGGCTATTATTGGCCTACTTTGTTCAAGGATGCTCACACATACACTAGAAATTGTAAAACTTGTCAAATAAGCATGGGGAGGGAAAAGAGAACAATTGTCCCACTCCAACTGGTGGTCATTTCCAGGACATTCGAGTAATGGGGGTTAGATATCATAGGAGAAATTACACCGAGTTCTTCAAAATAGCATAGATACATACTAACTACCACAGATTATTTCACGAAATGGGAAGAGGTCGTCCCTTTGACTCATATAAACAAAAAGGTGGTGATCTAATTCATAGAACAATAGTTGATCACAAGGTTCGGTGTGCCTTTTGTCCTTGTTTTTTATAATGTCGCTTACTTTTCTTCCACCCTATTAACAGAGTTTTCTCTATATAAAGGAATCATAATCAAATACTCTACAAACTACTATCCACAAGGGAACGCAGTGGAAGAATCAACCAATAAGAACCTAGTGATGATATTAAAGAAAACAGTTGCAAACAATCATAGGAATTGGCACAATTCACTCCATAACGCCTTATGGGATGATAGAGTAACACCCAAGGAAGCCATAGGAAATTCCCCATACTTTCTAGTATACGGACGGGAAGCCATTCTCCCAAATGGGCTATATCTTCCATCTTTTCAAATTACTCAGGATTCGAGAGGACGACCCTCATCAGTCATGCAACAAAGAATTGATACCCTCCTCATGTTGGAAGAAGAAAGGGAGAAAGAAAAATAAAATTTCATATCTCATTAGTAGATAGTTAAAAGGTGGTTTGATAAGCATAAGGCTAAAGAGAAGAATTTTGAAGTGGGAGACTTAGTCCTAAAATGGGACAAAGAAAATGAGCCAAAAGGAAAACATTATAAGTTTCAGAATCTATGGCTCGGACCCTTCTAGGTCGCCGAGAATATTGGGGTAGGCATGTATTGGTTGCAGGTGAGATCGGAAGAGATTGTGTGTGTGCTTTCACGATTTTTTTTTGTAGGGTAGGTCGATTGCGGAATGCATTTTTTGTTTTTGTTTCTTTCTATAGTACTTCTGATCTTTTGAATATTTTTTTTAGCAAGGCATTGGTTGACCTTAATTCATGTGATATGACGAACTTTGATCCTGACTCAATGCTCACATACAACACAAGAAGCGTTGGGAGACATGTGGTTGTTTTAAAGGGTTTTTTATCTCATCTGGAGATGAATAACCTTGGGAAAATGATGAAGTGTCTGCCTAGTTCTCTGGTAAAACCTTAAGGTAAAGGTGGTAAGATGGAAAGGACTACATGTACCTTAGAGACAGAGCTAGCAAAAATTCACCTTAACCATCTCATTTTGCAAATAGCAGACGTCCTCCTCTCCCAC
>CBVK0100582177.1:0-17236 GCA_900067695.1 Picea abies
GTATTTATTCAAGGAAGTAGGGATCAAGAGGGATTTGACAGTGTCATACAACCCTCAATATAATGGGGTTGTGGATAGAAAGAATCAGTCCATCATCAGTTATGTGAGTGTTATGATACATGACTAGGAGTTTCCCATGTTTTTTGGGGAAGCGGCATGTAACACGAAAAATATATGTGCAGAACATGAGTCCTCATAGGATATTATGGGACAAGACTTTGGAGGAGGCATTCTTAGGGGTGAAGCTAGAGATAGGACATTTTAAAATCTTTGGTTATCTATTCTACATCCATGTTCCTATGGAGAAGAGGACAAAGCTAGAGCCTTCATGACAGAAGGGTATATGGAGAAGAGGACAAAGCTAGAGCCTTCATGACAGAAGGGTATATTAGTGGGTTACATTGAAACCTAAAGGCTTATAGGATATTCATACTATCACAACAGAAGATATTTTCTAGTAGAGATGTTAAGTTTGAGGGGAAATTGTTATCTAAGAAATCTCAGGAGTCATTAGCAATGATAGAGAATGAGGAGCAACATGCTTCGAAGGATAAACAATGCTTACCAGATTATATTTTAGGGATTCATACATCATGTGGGGAAGAGAATTTACCCCCTTATAGTTCTGTCAGGAGACCTAAGTGGTTATTATAGACATTGAGGAATTTTTTTGAGGATCCTAGCAGTGCATTCAAAGAGAGCATGCCTCTGAGGAAGTTTATGAACTATATGGAACTTATGAGTACATCATTGATGATGAGACTTCCTTTTTTTAGGAAGCATTAGATCAGCAAGTTTAGTGGGATTCCATGATCGAGGAGTACATATCTATTAAAAGGAATTATATTTTGGACATAGTACCAAGATAGGAAGGGAAGTCAATTATGATTTCCAAGTGGATATACAAGATCACTCATGTTGCATATCGTATCACAGAGAAGTTCAAGGTGAGTTTCATGGAAAGAGGTTTCTCCTAGAGAGATGGAGAGAAATACGATGAGAAATTTGCTCAATTTTCCATTTATGGTTCTATTCGAGTTGTTATTTATATAAATACAACCATGATGAATAATGAAAACTCTGTAGAAACAAAAATCCTAATGCATAAGGACAAAGGAAGTAATCATTGGCAAGTGTTTAGACACTCTGCTTAATAGAATTAGAGATGTCCTAGAGGTTATTTGTCCCACCAAAGACTAGAACCACCATGAATTTCAATCTAAAATGAATAGTCCCTATCTCAACAAGAGTGAAGACTACACAATATGGGCAAAGGACCAACAAATGTTTGACTAGTAGGAGGTGTTAGGATTAAAATCCTATCAAGGTCAACAAGCAAACAGTTCCAAGGAAAGAACTGGATTAAATTCAAAAAATCCCCTAGCATCTATGGAAAAGGAAGGTTTGAAACCTCCCCCCCTTAATGAACAAATTTGGAAGCCCTTGACAGATTTTAGTTCAATTGAAGGTAACTCAAGACTATCTTGGCACATTGTGCTGCAAAATATATTGAAGGGAAAAGTCATGAGTTTAAACACACACAAGTTCTAGGGCATGGTCAACTAGAGTGGTGATAGGGTACAACTTGCAAATGAAATTACAATCACATCTATAACAATCACATGAGAATATTCCATTGCCTACAATCCACATTGTCGACTTGACTTGTGATGATCTTGACTTAGTTTTGAGAAAGAAACCATGTCTTGCAACTTTTCTTTCTATAGGAGGTCAAATATCCAATCGAGTAGCATGAAAAACCAAAAACCGTGTCAATCCCTTTAGTACAATATCAACCGAGCATGTCTACCAACTTATTTGGAGCTCAAACAACACCACCACTACCATCAAGTATTCCATAAGAACACTTTTGAGCAAATTTATTGTAAATTTTGAATTTTCAAGTTTTGTAATTTTGTCTAAATCCAAACTCCCTCTTCTTTAGGACGAAGAAGGATTTGAGGTGGGGGATTTTTTCGAGGGCTTATCTGAATAGTCAACTAGATCACTTAGTCAACCAATGTAATATTTCATTCAAATGTAGAGACAAGTCAACTAAGTAGTCGAGTCAGTTGATCATTGGGATAGGTTGACTGACCAAGGTAGTTAGAGCAGTTGTAACTTCCTTCCAATTGTATCAATGTATAAATAAATGTGATTATATGATCTAATGGAGATAAGAATGAGTGGTGCTTGATTTGTTAGAATAAAATAATACTTATTGATAGTTCCACTACTACGTTTCTCCTCTTCCCCTTCTATGTATGATGTATAAATAAATGTGATTATATGATCTAATGGAGATAAGAATGAGTGGTGCTTGATTTGTTAGAATAAAATAATACTTATTGATAGTTCCACTACTACGTTTCTCCTCTTCCCCTTCTATGTATGCATGCTTGTATGTTATTGTAGACTATTTATGTATACTATGTTGTGTATGTGCATTGTTGGTAACTTCTTTGTGTAATCCCTTATATTACAAGAGTACCCCATTTCATGGAAACTAACAAGTGACGAGTGTTTTAGCAATCAAATAGAATTAGATAGAAACATTTACTAGTTCATATATCGAGGTTCCCATTGGATTTATCAATTTTCTTAATATAAGTTCTATAAAATTAAAGGATAGCATCCCAATGAGCAATTTAATTTAAGAAAACTACTAATAAAAAGAAGAAATTTGAGAGGTGTTATGATTGTTTCATGTCAGTGGAGGGAACATAAATTTAATTTCTCTTGTTTGTGGTTTTATGTTCTCCATAACCCAGGTGTTTTCCATGATGCAAAAAGCACACAATTTCTTCAAAACTATTCTTCGACGAAGTCTAGAAAGTGTCCCCAACTAATTCGATTTAGTATCTTCAAATAATGGGTCCACCTAGAAAGCCAAATCATTGAGATTAAAAAACTTCAACATAAGAATTCAAATTGCTTATAAAACTTGCAAGGTAAGAGTTCAAATTACTACCAAAATATCATTGATGACTAGAAAATACTCAAATGTTCCTTTGACTTCCAATTAATCTATAAATATTGAAGTGATTTTTAAATTTTAACCTTAGTGCAATGCAAATTAATATCAATCCAATATATAAAATATAAATTATATAATTTATCAGCCATTACATTCATTACATTTGTGATAAGACAATTTTTCATTACCTTTTGGGTGGTTTTTCACTTGAAAATAATAAATAATAGCATGTCACATCTTTAATTATTTTTCCCATGGATAATAAGAGACTTCAAATCAAGAATAATGTCTTATGCATATGTTTTGTAATAAAATTAGCATATATTTATATATTTTTAAAAAGCAATAACTTATGTTTTTGGCGCGCACACACACACACATCCATTTACTTTATTAAGTTGTTAGTGGTCAAAAATATACTAGTTTTAGTTTGTAGCTCAAATTTCATAAAATCTTGATAAAATGCTACTTAATACCTCCAATATCAAGTACCTACTACATATTTAATGCTTCCCACTAACCATGTCATTTTGTTACCCACCTATTAGCTAGTATCCAATTGTTTTTTATCAATTTCTTTTAAAGGTAGGTACGAAGCAGCTTTGCGACTAATTGAACTTGTTTAGTAAAAAAATTAAGTTAGAAACATCATTTAATTTAGTTCATAAAATTGAAGTTGCATTAATGTACTAATATAAATAATTACTCAAAAACATTACAAATGTTTTGTTTGGATTTTTTAAGAGGTAGGTATTAAGTAGCTTTGAAACTAATCTCACTTGTTGAGTATAAGAAATTAAATTTGAAAATATCATTTAATTTAATCTAAAAAATTAAAAACACATTAATGTACTAAGATCGATAATGAAAAAAAAACAAGTGGTATGTTGATGTTTGTAGCATCGTACATGTACTTCTACACAGGTATAAGTGTCTACACGTGTCAAAGTCATCCAAATCCTTCTACCTTAACACCTTAATTTAATTAAAGGAATTATTAAAGAAAACAGTTTTTATTAATTAGTTGATTTTATTTAAAGAAATTATTTAATTAGAATTAGTGAATTAAATCTTATGCATTTATCTCAAGTGAGGTGAGAAGTAATATTAATCGTCAATCACTTTGGATATTGGGGTTAGTTCATAACCCAAGATTATAAATGCAAGGCTAGGGTGAAGGAGGAAGAAACTTGTGTGAGATGTTGCAAGATTGTTTGACACAGAGAGAAGAGAAGGACTTTTTCACAAGGAGATATTGGAAAGGTGGATAAAGAATTTCATTTAGAGATCAGTTCAAGGAGAAGAGAGAACAAAGGTAGTCATAAGTGGGTTTCATCATATTGGAACCGCAACAACAGGGTCGCGCCATATGGATTTTTTCGTACAGTATTTGAGTGCATGTATGTGGATTTCAATGGAGACATGAGTATATATGTGGGTTTTCATAAGGAAATTCACATACATCTCGGGAAGTGTAAAATTACAAGGTCATACAATGGCTCAAGAGATCGCTAGAGTTTGTAGTTGTTGTCTGAAGTTTTATGTATTTCTCTGGGGGAAATCTTCCTAGCAAGGGATCCTTTCTAAGCTTTGAACTTATTGAATGATAAGATTAGTTGATGTGTAGGATATATTTGTGTATTTTGTATGAGATTTTTGGTTTCAATTATCTCTTCCACTATATTTATTTAAGTTTATTATTCTAGCAAGTGTATTATGTTTTGTAAGATACTAATTTTATTTACAGTAAGGAAATCATGAGATAACAAGATACCTAGGTGCCAGAGTAGGGAAAATTTCAACATGGTATTAGAGCCTATGCTCTGAGAGGAAGATAGATCTCAGAGCCACAACAATTGACAATAGATCTATTAGATATGCAAAGAGATTCTAGCAAATACATAACCAACAATCAGAAATCAAATATTGGATTTAAGGGAAATACTTGTATTGAAGTGGAACTAGGCTTTGCAGTTGTATGGAGGTGAATGCAGGATTTCTTAAGGAAAATTGTGTACATACATGGGTTTCAATGGTGATAGGCATGTACATGATTGTATAGATTAGTATAGCGGAAGTTTTAGAAATAGGTTATTTCTAGGGAAGTTTATCAAGTCTAAGGGATGGCATCAACAAGTTTGAGAGTTGAAGACAAATTGGATGGACCATCCAATTTCCTATGTTGGAAAGAAAGAGTTACTTTGGCATTTAAGGAGTATTCCCTTTGGGAATTAGTGGAAAAATTAGTTGTTCCATTGACAAATCCATAATATTTGGCAGTTCTCCAGAAGAAGGAGATTAAAGATGAGTGGGTTATATTGGATTTAGTAAAGGGCCATCTAATTCCTCACTTATTTAAGAAGAATATAACCAAATATGTGTGTGATGCCTTGGTAGATTATTCCAGAGAAATAACATGAATAGGAAGATGGTCTTAAGAAATAAACTTAGATCTTTGTAGATGTCTAGATTTGATAATGTTACCAACTATTTCATCAATATCACTCAGGTATGTGATCAGCTTGTAGCTATAAAGGAGAAATTGGATGATGTAGATCTCATTAGTGTGGTATACAATGGTTTTTCTAAGTCTTGTCAACAATTTGTCAATGGATTATGCACTTGGGAAAAACTCCTAGATTGGAAGAGGATTTGGGATCATTGCATCCAAGAAGAGACTTGGGAAGAGTCTAAAATAATCTAGCTGAGAAATAGTGACAAGAACTTGCACATTTTCATTGATACAAGTAAGGGAAAAGCAAAGGGTTCCAGGAAGAAGGGTAATAGTGATGGAGGAACATCACATCCATGGAAGAAGAAGGAATTGACTAAAATAAAGTGCTTATCATGTAATAATAATGGACATTATGCATCCCATTCTTTGTAGAAGAATAATGGAAGAGGAAATATGTAGATATTATCATTAGCAGAGACACAACTAGATGAGTTTGCAACGAAGTTTGAGAAGTATTTCTCATTAGTTTCTTGCCTTTCTACCAGCACAACTACTAGGAGTGCATGGTATTTGGAAAGTGGTGCATCTCATCGTGTGATTGAAGAATGAGATCTATTTAGCAGTTTGACAGAGAGGAAATCAATGATCCATGTGGAGCTTAGTGATGATGCCAAGTATGAAGTGAAGGGAGATTGAACGGTTTTGTTCCAGCTTGAGTCAAGGGGTTTGTTTGATGCCCAGGGTGTGCTTTATTTACTGGGACTGAAGAAGAAATTTCTCCCAGTCTCATCTATGGAGTAAAATGGTTTTCCCATTAGTTTTCAAAGAGGGAAGGTACTCATACATCCTGATAAATCTATCCCTAACACAACAATGGTCATCGGGGTTAGAGAGGGAACTTTATACAAGTTGCAAGGTAAGCTTGTTCAGGCCTTGGTGCATGATAGTGAAATCTTATGTGAGCTATGACAAATGAGGTTGGGACACCTACACTATAGGGAATTTTATTATTCTGAGGGATATTTTTATAGGTCTTCCAGATTTTTTTATTGAGTAGAAAGGAGTGTGCAAAGGGTGTACACTTGGAAAGAATTCCAAGGATGATTTTCCAATCAATGAGAGTAGGTCTAAGGGGATATTGGATATTATACATTCAAATGTGAGTGGGCCTATGTCAATAGCACCAATGAAGAGAGTGGCATACTATGTGATGTTCATTGATGACCTTTCTAGAAAAACATGGATCTTCTTTATCAATTTGAAGGATGAGGTCTTCCGTCAATTTCAGGAGTTCAAGGCTCAAGTGGAGAACCATAAAGGGAAGAAGAACAAGGTCTTGAGGTTGGATAAAGGGGGGATTACACCTATAATGACTTCAAGTATTTATTCAAAGAAGTAGGGATCAAGAGGGATTTGACAATATCATACAACCCTCAGTATAATGAGGTTGTGGAGAGAAAGAATCGGTCCATCATCAGTTTTGTGAGTGTTATAATACATGACTAGGAGTTTCCTATGTTTCTTTGGGAAGAGGCATGAAACATGAAAAATATATGTCCAGAACATGATTCCTCATAGGATATTAAGGGACATGACTCTAGAGGATGCATTCTTAGGGGTGAAGCCAGATATAGGACATTTGAAAATATTTGGTTGTCTATTCTACATCCGTTTTCCTATGGAGAAGAGGACAAAGCTAGATCCTTCATGACAGAAGGGTATATTGGTGGGGTACATTGAAACCTAAAGGCTTATAGGATAATCATACTATCGCAACGGAAGATAGTTTTGAGTAGAGATGTTAAGTTCGAGGGGAAATTGGAATCTAAGAAATCTCAGGAGTCATTAGCAATGACAGAGAATGAGGAGAAACATGCTTCGAAGGATGAGAAATGCTTAGTAGGTTCTAGTTCAGGGATTCATACTTCATGTGGGGAGGAGAAGTTACCCCCTTATAGTTATGTCAGGAGACCTAAGTGGTTATTATAGACATTGAGGAATGTTTTTGAGGATCCTAGTAGTGCATTCAAAGAGAGCATGCCTCTGAGGAAGTTTTTGAACTATATGGAACTTATGAGTAGCATCATTTATGATGAGCCTTCCATTTTTTAGGAAGCATTAAATCAATAGGTTTGGTGGGATTCCATGGTCGAGGAGTACACCTCTATTAAAAGGAATGATGTTTTGGACATAGTACCAATATAGGAGGGGAAGTCAATTATGATTTCCAAGTGGATCTACAAGATCACTCATGTTGTATATGGTATCATAGAGAAATTCAAGGGGAGTTTCATGGCGAGAGGGTTCTCCTAGAGAGATGGAGAGAAATACGATGATAAATTTTCTCAATTTTCCAGGTATGATTCTATTCGAGTTGTTATTTCTATAAATACAACCATGATGAATAATGAAATCTTCATAGAAGCAAAAATCCTAAAGCGTAGGGACAAAGGAAGTAATCATTGGCAAGTGTCTAGACACTCGGCTCAATAGAATCAGAGATGTCCTAGAGGTTATTCGTCCCACCAAAGACTAGAACCACCATGAATTTAAATCTAAAATGACTAGTCCCTATCTCAAGAAGAGTGAAGCCTACACAATGTGGGCAAAGGACCAACAAATGTTTGACTAGTAGGAGGTGTTAGGATTAAAATCCTGTCAAGGTCAACAAGCAAACAGTTCCAAGGAAAGAATTGGATTAAATTCACAAAACCCCCTAGCATCTATGGAAAAGGAAGGTTTGACCTCCCCCCCTTATTGAAAAACGTTGGAAGTCCCTTGACAGAGTTTAGTTCAATCGAAGGTAACTCAATACTAGCTTGGCACATTGTGGTGCAAAAGACATTGAAGGGAAAAGTCATGGATGTAAACACACACAAGTTCTAGTGCATGGTCAACGAGACTGGTGATAGGGTACAACTTGCAAATGAAATTCAAAATAATGTTCATCTATAACAATCAAATGAGAATATTACATTGCCTACAATCCACATTATCGACTTGACCAGTGATGATCTTGCCTTAGTTTTGAGAAAGAAAACATGTCTTGCAACTTTGCTTTCTATAGGAGGTTGTATATCCAAACGAGTAGCATGCACAACCAACATCCATGTCAATCCCTTCAATACAATATCAACCGAGCATGTCTACCAACTTATTTGGAGCTCCAACAACACCACCACTACCATCAAGTATTCCATAAGAACACTTTTGAGCAAATTTATTTTAAATTTTGAAATTTTCAAGTTTGGTAATTTTGTCTCAATCCAAACTCCCTCTTCTTTAGGACGAAGATGGATTTGAGGTGGGGTATATTTTTGAGGGCCTATCCAAATAGTCAACTAGATCACTTAGTCAACCAATGTAATACATCATTCAAATGTAGAGACAAGTCGACTAAGTAGTCGAGTCAGTTAATCATTGGGATTGGTTGATTGACCAAGGTAGTTAGAGCAGTTGTAACTGCCTTCCAATTGTATCAATGTATAAATAAATGTGATTATATGATCTAATGGATAGATGAATGAGTGGTGCTTGATTTGTTATACTAAAATAATACATGTTGATAGTTCCACTACTAGGTTTCTCCTCTTCCCCTTCTATGTATGCATGCTTGTATGTTATTGTAAACAGTTTATGTATACTATGTTGTGTATGTGCATTGTTGGTAACTTCTCTGTGTAATCCCTTATATTACAAGAGTACCCCATTTCATGGAAACTAACAAGTGACAAGTATTTTAGCAATCAAATAGAATTAGATAGAAACACTTACTAGTGCATATATACAGGTTCCCATTGGATTTATCAATTTTCTTAATATAAGTTCTATAAAATTAAAGGATATCATCCCAATGAGAAATTTAATTTAAGAAAACTACTGATAAAAAGAATAAATTTGAGAGGTGTTATGATTGTTTCATGTGAGTGGAGGGAACATAAATTTAATTTCTCATGTTTGGGGTTTTATGTTCTCCATAACCAAAGTTTTTTCCATGTTGTAAGAAGCACACAATTTCTTCAAAAATATTCTTCGAGGAAGTCTAGAAAGTGTCCCCAACTAATTCGATTTAGTATATTCAAATAATGGGTCCACCTAAAAAACCAAATCATTGAGATTAAAAAACTTCAACATAAGAAATCAAATTGCTTATAAAACTTGCAAGGTAAGAGTTCAAATTGCTACCAAAATATCATTGATGACTAGCAAATACTCAAATGTTCCTTTGACTTCCAATTAATCTATAAATATTGCACTAATTTTTAAATTTTAACCTTAGTGCAATGCAAATTAATATTGATCCATTATATAAAATATAAATTATATAATTTATGAGTCATTAACATTTGTGATAAGACAATTTTTCATTATCTTTCGAATGTTTTTCCACTTGAAAATATTAAATAATAGCATGTCACATCTTTAATTATTTTTCCCATGGATAATAAGAGACTTCAAATCAATAATAACCTCTTATGCATATGTTTTGTAATAAAATTAGCATATATTTATATATTTTTAAAAAGCAAAAACTTATGTTTTTGTCTCACACACATACACGGTTCCATTTACTTTAATAAGTTGTTAGTAGTCAAAAATAAACTAGTTTTAGTTTGTAGCTCAAATTTCATAAAATCTTGATAAAATGATACTTAATACCTCCAATATCAAGTACCTACTACATATTTAATGCGTCCCACTAACCATGTCATTTTGTTACCCACCTATTACCTAGTATCCAATTGTTTTTATCATTTTTTTTAAAGGTAGGTACTAAGCAGCTTTGCTACTAATTGCACTTGTTTAGTAAAAAAATTAAGTTAGAAACATCATTTAATTTAGTTCATAAAATTAAAGTTACATCAATGTACTAATATAAATAATTACCCAAAAACATTATGAATGTTTTGTTTGGATTTTTTAAGAGGTAGGTATTAAGTAGCTTTGATACTAATCTCACTTGTTGAGTATAAGAAATTAAATTTGAAAATATCATTTAATTTAATCTAAAAAATTAAAAACACATAAGTGTACTAACATCAATAATGAAAAAAAAACAAGTGTTTTGTTGATGTTTGTAACATCGGGCAGGTACTTCTACACAGGCATAAGTGTCTACATGTGTGAAAATCATCCAAATCCTTCTACCTTAACACCTTAATTTAATTAAAGGAATTATTAACGTAAAGTGTTTTTATTAATTAGTTGATATTATTTAAATAAATTATTTAATTAGAATTAGTGAATTAAATCTTATCCATTTATCTCAAGTGAGGTGAGAAGTAATATTAACCGTCAATCAGTTTGGAGATTGGGGTTAGTTCATAACCCAAGATTATAAATGCAAGGCTAGGGTGAAGGAGGAAGAAACTTGTGTGAGATGTTGCAAGATTGTTTGACACAAAGAGCAGAGAAGGACTTTTTCTCAAGGAGATATTGGAAAGGTGGAGAAAGAATTTCATTTAGAGATCAATTCAAGGAGAAGAGAAAACAGAGCTAGTCATAAGTGGGCTTCATCATATTGGAACCGTAACAACAGGGTCACGCCATATGGATTTTTTCTTACAATATTTGAGTGCATGTATGTGGGTTTCAATGGAGAGATGAGTATATATGTGGGTTTTCATAAGTTAAGGCACGTACATCTCGGGAAGTGTGAAACTACAAGGTCATATAGTGGCGCAAAAGATCGCTAGAGTTTGTAAGTGTTGTCTGAATTTTTATGTATTTCTCTAGGGGAACTTTTCCTAGCAATGGATCCTTTCTAAGATTTGAATTTATTGAATGATAAGATTAGTTGATGGGTAGGATATATTTGTGTATTTTGTATGAGATTTTTGGTTTCAAGTATTTCTTCCACTATATTTATTTAAGTTTATTATTCTAGTTGGTTTCAAGTATTTCTTCCACTATATTTATTTAAGTTTATTATTCTAGCAAGTGTATTATGTTCTGTGAGCTACTAATTTTATTTATAGTAAGGAAATCATGAGATAACAAGATACCTAGGTGCCAGAGTAGGTAAAATTTCAACATGGTATCATAGCCTATGCTCTTAGAGGAAGATAGATCTCAATTCCACAACAGTCGACAATATATCTATCAGATATGCAAGGACATCTTAGCAAATACATAACCAACAATCAAAAATCAAAGAGTGTATTTAAGGGAAATACTTGTATTGAAGTAGAACTAGGGTTTGCAGTTGTATGGAGGTGAATGCAAGCTTGCTTAACAAAAATTGTGTACATACATGGGTTTCAATTGTGACAGGCATGTACATGATTGTATAGATTAGTATAGGCGAAGTTTTAGCAATAGTTTATTTCTAAGGAAGTTCATCAAGTCTAAGGGATGGCATCAACAAGTTTGAGAGTTGAATGTAGATTGGATGGACCATCCAATTTCCTATGTTGGAAAGAAAGAGTTACTTTGGAATTTAAGGAGTAATCCCTTTGAGAATTAGTGGAAAAATTAATTGTTCCATTGACAGGTCCATAATATTTGGCAGTTCACCAGAAGAAGGAGATTAAAGATGAGTGGGTAATATTGGATTTAGTAAAGGGTCACATAATTCCTCTCTTATTTAAGAAAAATATAACCAAAGATATGTGTGATGCCTTGGTAGATTATTCCAAAGCAATAACATGAATAGGAAGATGGTCTTAATAAATAAATTTAGATCTTTGCAGATGTCTAGATTTGATAATGTTACCAACTATTTCATCAATATCACTCAGGTATGTGATCAGCTTGTAGCCATAAGGGAGAAATTGGATGATGTAGAGCTCATTAATGTGGTATCGAATGTTTTTTCCAAGTCTTGGGAACAATTTTTCAATCGATTCTTCACTTGGGAAAAACTCCTAGATTGGAAGAGGAATTGGGATGATTGCATCTAGGAAGAGACTCGGGAAGAGTCTAAAATAATCTAGCAAAGAAATAGTGATGAGAACTTGCCCCTTGTCAATGATACAAGGAAGGGAAAAGGAAAGGGTTCCAGCAAGAAGGGTAATAGTGATGGAGGAACATCACAGCCATGGAAGAAGAAGGAATTGACTAAAATAAAGTGCTTATCATGTCATAATAATGGACATTATGCCCCCTAGTCTCTATAGAAGAAGAATAGAAGAGGAAATATGTAGATAGTAGCATTATCAAAGACGCAACTAGATGATTTTGCAACGAAGTTTGAGAAGTATTTCTCATTAGTTTCTTGTCTTTCTACCAACACAACTACTAGGAGTGCAAGGTATTTGGAAAGTGGTGCATCTCATAATGTAACTGAAGAACGAGATATATTTAGCAGTTTGATGGAGAGGAACTCAAGGATCCATGTGGAGCTTAGTGATGATGCCAAGTATGAAGTGAAGGGAGATTGAACAGTTTTGTTCCAGCTTGAGTCAAGAGGTTTGTTTGATGCCCGGGATGTGCTTTATGTACTAAGACTGAAGAAGAATTTTCTCTCAGTCTCATCTATGGAGTAAAAGGGTTTTTCCATTACTTTTCAGAGAGGGAAGGTACTCATACATCCTAAGAAATCTATCTCTAACACAACAATGCTCATCGGAGTTAGAGAGGGAACTTTATACAAGTTGCAAGGTAAGCTTGTTCAGGCCTTGGTACATGACAGTGACATCCTATGTGAGATATGACAAATGAGGTTGGGACACCTACACTATAAGGAATTTTTTTATTTTGAGGGGGATTTTTATAGGTCTTCCAAATTTTATTATTGAGTAGCAGGGAGTGTGAAAAGGGTGTGCACTTGGAGACAATTCCAAGTATGATTTTCCAAGCAACAAGAGTAGGTCTAAGTGGATATTGGATATTATACATCCAAATGTGAGTGGGCCTATGTCAATAGCACCAATGAAGAGAATGGCATACTATGTGATGTTCATTGATGACCTTTCTAGAAAAACATGGATCTTCTTTATCAATTCGAAGGATGAGGTCTTCCATCAATTTCAGGAGTTCAAGGCTCAAGTGGAGAACCATAAAGGGAAGAAGAACAAGGTCTTGAGGTTGGATAATGGGGGGAGTACAACTATAATGAATTCAAGTGATTATTCAAGGAAGTAGGGATCAAGAGGCATTTGACAGTGTCATACAACCCTCAGTATAATGTGGTTGTGGATATAAATAATCGGTCCATCATCAGTTCTGTGAGTGTTATGATACATGACTAGGAGTTTCCTATGTTTTTTTGGGAAGTGACATGTAACACGGAAAATGTATGTGTAGAATAGGAGTCCTCATAGGATATTAGGGGACAAGACTCTAGAGGAGGCATTCTTAGGGGTGAAGCCAGAGACAGGACATTTTAAAATCTTTGGTTGTCTATTCTACATCCACGTTCCTATGGAGAAGAGGACAAAGCTAGAGCCTTCATGACAGAAGGGTATATTAGTGGACTACATTGAAACCTAAAGGCTTATAGGATATTCATACTATCACAATGGAAGATTTTTTGAGTAGAGATGTTAAGTTCGAGGGGAAATTGTAATCTAAGAAATCTCAACAGTAATTAGCAACGACAGAGAATGAGGAGCAACATGCTTCGAAGGATAAGCAATGCTCACCAGATTCTAGTTCGGGGAGTAATACATCATGTGGGGAGGAGCATTTACCCCCTTATACTTCTGTCAGGAGAGCTAAGTGGTTATTATAGACATTGAGGAATTTTTTTGAGGATCCTAGCAGTGCATTCAAAGAGAGCATGCCTCCGAGGAAGTTTCTGAACTATATGGAACTTATGAGTAGCATCATTGATGATGAGCCTTTCTTTTTTTAGGAAGCATTAGATCAGCAGGTTTGGTGGGATTCCATGATCGAGGAGTACATATCTATTAAAAGGAATGATATTTTGGACATAGTACCAAGATAGGAAGGGAAGTAAATTATGATTTCCAAGTGGATCTACAAGATCACTCATGTTGCAGATGGTATCATAGAGAATTTCAAGGCGAGTTTCATGGCAAGAGGTTTCTCCTAGAGAGATGGAGAGAAATACGATGAGAAATTTGCTCAATTTTCTAGGTATGATTCTATTTGAGTTGTTATTTATATAAATACAACCATGATGAATAATGAAAATTCCATAGAAACAAAAATCCTAATGCGTAGGGACAAAGGAAGTAATCATTGGCAAGTGTTTAGACACTCCGCTCAATAGAATTAGAGATGTCCTAGAGGTTATTATTCCCACCAAATACTAGAACCACAATGAATTTCAATCTAAAATGAATAGTCCCTATCTCAAGAAGAGTGAATCCTACACAATGTGCGCAAAGGACCAACAAATGTTTGACTAGTAGGAGGTGTTAGGATTAAAATCCTGTCTGGGTCAACAAGCAAACAGTTCCAGGGAAATAACTGGATTAAATTCACAAAATCCCATAACATCTATGGAAAAGGAAGGTTTGAAACCTCCCCCCCTTAATGAACAAAGTTGGAAGTCCCTTGACAGAGTTTAGTTCAATCGAAGGTAACTCAAGACTATCTTGGCACATTGTGTTGCAAAAGACATTGAAGGGAAAAGTCATGAGTTTCAACACACACAAGTTCTAGGGCATGGTCAACTAGAGTGGTGATAGGGTACAACCTGCAAATGAAATTAAAAATAATGTTCATCTATAACAATCACATGAGAATAGTCCATTGCCTACAATCCACATTGTCGACTTGACCTGTGATGATCTTGCCTTAGTTTTGAGAAAGAAACCATGTCTTGCAACTTTGCTTTCCATAGGAGGTCTTATATCCAATCGAGTAGCATGAAAAACCAAAAACCATGTCAATCCATTCAGTACAATATCAACCGAGCATGTCTACCAACTTATTTGGAGCTCCAACAACACCACCACTACCATCAAGTATTCCATAAGAACACTTTTGCGCAAATTTATTGTAAATTTTGAATTTTCAGGTTTTGTAATTTTGTCTAAATCCAAACTCCCTCTTCTTTAGGACGAAGAAGGATTTGAGGTGGGGGATGTTTTTGAGGGCCTATCTGAATAGTCAACTAGATCACTTAGTCGGCCAATGTAATATGTCATTCAAATGTAGAGACAAGTCGACTAAGTAGTCGAGTTAGTTGATCATTGGGATAGGTTGACTGACCAATATCATAATATACTAGTTTTAGTTTGTAGCTCAAATTTCATTGGGATAGGTCAAAAATATGCTAGTTTTAGTTTGTAGCTCAAATTTCATAAAATCTTGATAAAATGCTACTTAATACCTCCAATATCAAGTACCTACTACATATTTAATGCTCCCCACTAACCATGTCATTTTGTTACCCACCTATTAGCTAGTATCCAATTGTTTTTTATCAATTTTTTTTAATGTCAGGTATGAAGCAGCTTTGCAACTAATTGCACTTGTTTAGTAAAAAAATTAAGTTGGAAACATCATTTAACTTAATTAATAAAATTGAAGTTACATCAATGTACTAATATAAATAATTACCCAAAAACATTACGAATGTTTTGTTTGGATTTTTTAAGAGGTGGTTATTAAGTAGCTTTGATACTAATCTTACTTGTTGAGTATAAGAAATTAAATTTGAAAATATCATTTAATTTAATCTAAAAAATTAAAAACACATCAATGTACTAACATCAATAATGAAAAAACAACAAGTGTTATGTTGATGTTTGTAGCATCGGACAGGTACTTCTACACAGGTATAAGTGTCTACACGTGTCAAAGTCATCCAAATCCTTCTACCTTAACACCTTAATTTAATTAAAGGAATTATTAAAGTAAAGTGTTTTTATTAATTAGTTGATTTTATTTAAATAAATTATTTAATTAGAATTAGTGAATTAAATCTTATCCATTTATCTCAAGTGAGGTGAGAAGTAATATTAACCATCAATCACTTTGGAGATTGGGGTTAGTTCATAACCCAAGATTATAAATGCAAGGCTAGGGTGAAGTAGGAAGAAACTTGTGTGAGATGTTCCAAGATTGTTTGACACGGAGAGAAGAGGATGACGTTTTCTCAAGGAGATATTGGAAAGGTGGATAAAGAATTTCATTTAGAGATCATGGAAGATACCAAATATAATAAATATGTAGAACAGAAATGAAATGCTAGAAATGGCAGAACAACAGTAATATAACCAGCATAATCTCAACAATAACACAGAAATAATATAAGAGCAACAACTGAAATAACACTTTGATTCAAAAAACAATGTTCACAGGCCTCTTCGAGGGGGCAACCTCCAGTTGAGTAGCGCTCTGTTACAATAATCTCCAAGCTAGGGTTTTCATACCTTTGACCCTTATTTATACTAAATATGTCTATTAAGAGAAGCATCTAGAGGAAGATCTTTCTAGAAGCGGAAGCTTCTATTAGTTTTTCTTACATCCGCCTTATTCTATTTTATTGAAAGTCCTTATTAATATTGACCTTTATTACATCCGAATACATTGATCTACCTATGTGCGGGTTAGGACCTTAACATGTCCACCCTCTTAAAAACAGCCTTTTCCTCAAGGCTTGAGATGTGGAAACTGCTGCAGAATGGTAGCTGGTTCCCAAGTGGCATCTGTTGGAGTCGTATATTTCCACTGGACTAGCACTTCCTTAATGGTTCTCTGACGCAGGCGACGCTCACACTGGTCCAAAACTGCTTCTAGCTGTAGCCAAATGGATCCTTCTTCATCTAACTCTGGAAGGTTGGTTTGAATTTGGCACCTGGTTCCAATGACCTTCTTTAAGCATGAAACATGAAAAACAGGATGTAGCTTCAAATGACTAGGCAGAGCTAACTGATATGCGACTT
>CBVK0100582243.1:0-10203 GCA_900067695.1 Picea abies
TAAGAGACAGTATATATAGAGAGAGAGAGAGAGAGAGAGAGAGAGAGAGATTCTTCAATCTCGTGATAAACAATTTTGTTCATCCCATTTGATATTAAAACCAACTCTTGACCAATTTTCATAGGTTGATTCCACAAAACATACCATGTCCATTGTACTCAACTAGTACACAACCCTACATGCAATCTACAATTCAATATGTTTTTGTACAATGGCTAGCCATAACATCTGTTGTGCAATGTCCCTGATCCGGGACCCTTTGTAATTGTACATATAGGCTAGTGAGTCATTGATGTTAATGGTTTATGTAATGTTGCATGCACTTGAGCAAGTGAGGTATTGACCTAGAAGTGTGCAATGTTGAGTTATATATATGTATATATGATTGTTTATGTTTTGAGGCCAGAGACCCTGTGTGACTATGAGGTTGGTGAGCCTAGACGCATATAGGTCAGTACGCCTATCCATGTAAATACAGTCATGATTATTAATATAATATTGCATCCCTACGAGTAGATTGACTCAAACAAAAAGAGATGGGGGACCTGCTCCACCGAAAAAGGGAAAAGGGGGAAATATTTTAATAATATTTTTGAAAAGGGTAATGAAGGGAAAAGGGGGAAATATTTTAATAATATTTTTGAAAAGGGTAATGTGTATATGTTTTTATCCTAAGTTCCCAAGGGTAGGGAACTGGTCACCAAGTGGCTTAAAGATACTTCTAAAGGTGACAAGTGTCAAGTGAAAGGCATGCAATATATATTGTTGGCCTTAGTGTGTTTTGGGTATTATTATCATTATTATTGCACTATCCATTATGAAGATGATTATTTAGGGGGAATTCATGTTGCAAGCTCTCGTAGGCAAAAGGGGTTCAGACTGTATGGGAAATTTGATTATTACCTTATCTGCACAGAGAAGCTTGTCAGAAGTTGTGGTGTTGTAATCTGAGATATTATTGAAGAGATGGGTTGACAGACCATGAGTAGTCTCTCTAGGTGAGAGATTGGTTGTTGTGAAGAGGTTGTCAGACCCAGGAGCATACTCTACAGGTGAGAGCATTGTTGAGGGTGGTTCCTTGGTGCACTGGGCATTAGTCGCAAGGCTCAGAGACTTCTTGTCTGTCCTGTTACTCATAACCATGGGATGGGAAGTGGGGTAGTAGAAGGATTGTTGAGAAAATAAGAGACACACTTCCTTGGGTGTGGTAGGTGCGCGGGGAATGAGGGACTATGGATTAGTTGTAGCAACGGGCACCTATGACTGAGAAACACTCTTGAGCATAAGACCTTAGGGTGTCTCTAGAAGTCTTTTTCCCTTGTGAAGTATAGCCTCAACTTGGGGGTGACCTGTTGCTAAAAGATTATGAGAAACAATGTCTATGGTTGGGAGGAACGTATGAGTCAAGGCCGCAGTTGGTGACTTTTATAAAAGATAAGTGTTATTTATGTGTGTGTCTTGTTTACTGTGTGCATGTTTATCTATGTTAGTCATGGGTTAATTCTTGTATGTTGTTGCGAATAAGTATTTGTTGTTATTTTGTTTAATGTTGCTTGCACCTGTACGTATGATGCTTATAGTTTGTATTTGTAGTTGTGCATGAGTATGTCATTGGATGATAGCCTTACCTACTAAGATAATCTGGTAAAATTGGTTATGAATATTGCAAGAAGAGAATTGAGTGGTCAGGTATGCAGGATTGTAGCATGTGTGTATCAAGAGGTTGGGGATTTGTGTGTGCAAACAAAGAATTAGATTCCGCACACAGTGAAAATCTTAGTTGACACATGACACCTAGATGGTTGTGAGTGCGGTTGCGTTGTGTGATCTAAATGCTAGTGCACACAATTGGTGCGCGCAGTTTTGAGTTGTTTTCACTACTTAAGTTTGTATTAAAAAGAGAATGTTGATTATGTTGTTATAAGTTGTGTGGCGTGACTCAAGTTCGAGTTGAGCACGTTACTTCAAGAGATATTGCGTGGATTGTGTTTAAAGTAGATTATGTGTAGTGTAATTCTAGAGTAACATTAGTCAGTGATATGTTGGGAATGCTATAGTTTGGTTGATTTAGTGCTCTTGAAGTTGAGGTTGCGTGACATGACCCAACCTATAGTGACTAGGTACGTTACAAAGTGGTATCAGAACTTTGTTAGAGTGTTTTATGGAGTAGCATGGCCTAGCTTGGGTGGCTGGGGATGTTACATTATGGTATCAGAGCTATTGGTTCAACATTGGACTTGTATGGGCCAGAGTCTAGCATGAATAGATGTGTGCGCTAATAGTTGGTGTCTAGCAGTGCATATTTTAGTTTGCATGGAAAACTATTGGTGTGCAGTATAAAGTTGTGAGGAGTGCAAGAACAGTGATTTGTAGATGTGCACACTAGAGTTTGGGATGTTAAAATCATCCAAGAAATCCAAGGGAAGGATTCTAACAAAATGGTGCAAAATTTTCATGTATTTGTTGCATGAAATCATCTAACAAATCTTAATTGTCTGCACATTTTGTAGAATTTTCAACGAATAGAGTAGGACAAAGTCAGTGCAGAAGATTAAAAGCATGGAATATGCGCCAATGACTTACAGTCTTTGCGATGAATTTGGGGATCTATATGTTGGCTTGGGTGTTGATGGCACATAATCCAAGGAAGAGCGCATAAACTTGGTAGAAACTGTAAAAGTACTGGAGAAAGATGTCCAAATTTATAAGGATAATAACGAAAGTCTTATGAGAGCCAAGGCTCATCAATATGACTTCAATGTCAAATTGATGCAAAATCTAGACAAAATAGAAAAGAAGATGGATAAGGAGACTAAGTCGAGTAGATCAAGAAGTTGCAGGTCTCATGATGATAAAAGAAGAGAAGAAAGAAGTGTTGGTAAGCATTCTTCCAGGAAGGGGCACAATAGTTCAAGTCCATCTCCTGTCAGAAAGCATAAGAGAAGGATTGGAGTGGACAATCTATAGGGAAAGATGAATAATGTCAATCAAGCCTCCTACCTTTGATAGTAAGCACAAAAAGGATGAAGATGTGGAGACCTGGTTGTTGGGTATGAAGAAATACTTCCAACTACATAACTATTACGCATGGGCAGAAGGGAGAATTGCTATCTACCAGTTAAAGGGAAAGGCATCAATATGGTGGGATCAATATGTGAAAGTGTAGCACATTAATGAGAAGAAAGTGACTTGGAGGGAGTTCAAGAGGTATTTCCAAAAGAAATACTTAACCAAGCGATACTATGATAGGAAAATGAAGGAGTTCTTTGGACTCAAGCTCGGGAGCATGACGATAGATGAGTACAAAAGGAGATTTTTAGAGTTGTTGAAATATGTGCCTTTTATCAAGGATGAACAGGTGAAGATTCAAAGGTACTTGAGTGGGTTGCCCTCATTTATCAGTGACAAGATACATTATGATGACCTTAAGACATTGGAAGAAACCATAAAGTGTGCCAAGTGTCTTTATGAGCAACAAAGGGGAAGATCAACTTTCCAAAAGGCTTGGGAAGACAAGATGAAAAGCAAGGTGGAATAGAGGAAGAAGGTGGGCTAAGCCATCATTTTTCAGAAACATTGCGCAAGGACAGATAACTCTCAAGGAGCCCAAAATGACTGAGTCGGTGGGATAGAGACGAAGGCAACAACCTATTCAATGTTGGGGTTGTGGCGGAAATCATGTGTTTAGAGATTGTTCTCAAAGAGGTGAAAAAGCGAGGACTGCGCACAGTGTACGACAACGACAATAGTTGAAGACATGGGTGGAAGTGTACCTAAGATTTACGCAGCGTTGGATAACAAGCAGGCTCAGTTCTAGTTGCACATGATCGAGGTGGAAGGTAAGATTAACGACCAACCCATTGCTATTTTAATTGAATTAGGAGCTAGTCATAGTTATCTAGATCCTAAAATGGTGGAAAGATTCCAATTTCTAAGAATAAAACTCGGAAAACCTTGGTTGGTGCAGTTAGCTATAAGGGAAAAAAGGAAAATTAATGAGATGGTCAAGGCATGTCCAATGGAAATGGAAGTGTACCTAAGATTTACGCAGCGTTGGATAACAAGCAGGCTCAGTTCTAGTTGCACATGATCGAGGTGGAAGGTAAGATTAACGACCAACCCATTGCTATTTTAATTGAATTAGGAGCTAGTCATAGTTATCTAGATCCTAAAATGGTGGAAAGATTCCATTTGTCGAGAAACAAGCTTGGAAAACCTTGGTTCGTGCAGTTAGCTACAAGAGCAAAAAGGAAAATTAATGAGATGGTTAAGGCATGTCCAATGGAGATGAATGGACTGTGCACAAAGACTAATTTGAATATTATACCTTTGGGCTCATGCGATTGCCTCATTGTCATGGATTGGTTGGACCAACATCATGCTGTCCTAGACTTTATAATAAGGCATTTACTTGCCTGGATGAGGGAGGAAATTTGAGATCAGTTCAAGGAATTCCCAGAGCTGTGGCTATTAGAGAAGTTTCAGCTTTGCAGTTGAAGAAAAGCTATAGGAAAGGATGTCAAGTATTCACAGCGCACATGGAAGAGGCACCTAAGGATAAAGTGCCAAGTACAGAAGACTGCACAGTACTGAAAGAGTTTGAGGATGTCTTTAAAGAGATACCGGGATTGCCTTTGAAAAGAGATATCAACTTCTCTATAACTCTGATGCCGAGAGTAACACCTGTATCCAAGACTCCTTATAGGATGAGTATGCCAGAACTCAAGGTGTTGCAGATGCAACTCGAAGAGCTTTTGAAGAAGGGGTATATATGTCCAAGTGTGTCGCCTTGGGGCGCGCTGGTTTTGTTCATGAAGAAGAAGAATGGTACGCTGAGATTGTGTATAGACTTCAGGCAATTGAATAAGGTAACAATGAAGAACAAGTATCCTTTGCCAAGGATAGATGACCTATTTGATCAACTGAGAGGTGCACAGATATTTTCCAAGATAGATCTCAGATCTGGATATCACCAGGTAAGGATTAAAGAAGAAGACATCAGTAAGACTACCTTCAGAACAAGGTATGGTCATTATGAGTTTACAGTGGTGCCTTTTGGGTTGTCGAATGCACCAACTGTCTTCATGTGTTTAATGAATGGAGTGTTCTAAAATTACTTGGATAAGTTTGTCATTTTATTTTTGGATGACATTCTTATTTACTCGAAGTTTGAGGAAGAGCACGAGCAACACTTGAGGATGGTGTTGAAGGTATTGAGGGAGCATCATCTTTATGCAAAGTTGAGCAAATGTTCTTTTTACCAAAGGTGGATTCATTACTTGGGTCATATCATTTCAGAGGAAGGAATAGCTGTGGACCCAACAAAGATAAAATCCATTGAGGAATAGCCAACACCAAGAAATGTCACAGAAGTGAGATCCTTTATGGGACTAGCAGGGTACTACAAAAGGTTTATTGAAGGATTCTCACAAATTGTACATCCAATCACATTCTTGCAGAAGAAAGGTGTGCGATTTGAGTGGACTCCGGATTGTGCAAGGAGTTTTCAACACTTGAAGAGCTTGTTAAAAAGTGCGTCAATTTTGAGAATTGCTGATCCTGATGTAGACTTCATTTTGTGCACGAATGCATGCAAGGAAGGACTCGCTAGAGTCCCGAGCCAAAATGGACATGTAGTGTGCTACGAATCAAGGAAGTTGAAAGAGCATGAAAGGCTCTATGCTACTCAGGATTTAGAATTGGTAGCTATAGTGCATGCCTTGAAGATGTGGCGACATTATCTCATGGGTGAAAGATTTGAGCTGAGAACAGACCATTGTGGTCTGAAATATTTGTTGGGACAACCAAGTTTAAATGCTAGACAAAGCAGGTGGTTAGAGTTCTTCAGTGAGTATGACTTCGACATAAAGCATGTCAGATGAAAAAAAACAAGGTGCCTGACGCACTCAACAGGAGGGTGCATGAGATGCATGTTACAACCATTAGCATGTACCAAACAGATTTGTGTGACAAAATTTTAGAAGTTGCCAAATCAGATCTGTGCTATGTGGACATAAACGCAAACTTACAACAAAGTACGTCGCAACATAAATTTGAAGGTTATGAGTTGAGAGAGGACGAGATACTCATGTATAGACACATAATCTATGTGCTGAATGATCAAGAGTTGAAGAGCCTGATTTTGTCAGAGATGCATAAGGTTCCTTATGTTGGACATCCAGGTTACCAAAAGACAATTGTCGCAGTCAAGAAGCAATACTTTTGGCTAGGTATGAAAAAGGAAGTTGCTGATTTTATAGCTCGATGTCTCAAATGTCAGAAGGTCGAGGCTAAGCATAGACATCCAGCTGGTTTGTTACAACCCTTGCCCATTTCTGAGTGGAAGTGGGAAGTTATAACGATGGATTTTATAACTAAATTGCCTAGGACTGCTAAGCAACATGATTATGTTATGGTGGTGGTGGACAAGCTTACTAAAGTTGCCCATTTTGTTCCAGTGAAGTCAACTTACAAGGTAGTCGAGATTGCTAAGATATACATGTGAGAAATTGCCAAGCTGCATGGTGTTCCTAAGACAATTGTGTCTGATAGAGATTCCAAGTTCACCTGCATGGTGTTCCTAAGACAATTGTGTCTGATAGAGATTCCAAGTTCACCTCGAACTTTTGGAAAGGGCTATTCAAAGGATTTGAAACAAGTCTGAACTTTAGCACAACATATCACCTTGAGACATATGGTCAGACATAGAGGGTAAATCGGGTGATTAAAGATATGTTGAGGATGTATGTGATGGATAAACCATCCAAGTGGGAAGACTACTTGCATTTGGTAGAGTTTGCTTACAACAATGGGTATCAAGCATATTTAAATATGAGCCCATTTGAAACACTTTATGGTAGAAAGTGCAACACGCTAGTGAGATGGGACAACCCAGTAGATCGCGTAGTAGTTGGGTCAGTTTTACTTCGGGAAATGGAGGAGCAAATGGTAAAGATCAGGCATAATCTAAAGGCTACCCAGGATAGGAAGAAAAGCTGCGCAGATAAAGGCAGAACCCACAGAGATTTTAAAGCGTGTGATCACGTGTTTTTGAAAGTAAAAGCTAGGCGTAGTTCCTTGAAGTTGGGAAAGTGTTCTAATTTGGCAGTGCACTATTGTTGGCCATTTGAAATCCTAGAGAGGATTGGTCCTGTCGCGTATATGCTTGCATTGCCTGCGTCCTTGTGTATTCATAATGTTTTCCATGTGTCATTGCTTAAGAAGTATGTACCTGATGCTAATCATATCATTGATTGGAATGTGATTCAGGTGGGGCCATAAGGCGACTTTTGAGTGCGACCGATTTGCATATTGGATCGGAAAGTCCAACAACTCCAGAATCGAGCCATGGAGTTGGTAAAGGTCCAATGGACCTGGTACGGTCTTGAGGATGCAACCTGGGAGCGCGAGGATACTACGTGAGCAAATTATCCTTATCTTTTTGATGATTTTTGAAAATTTTGAAGTTTTGTATGTGTTATCCCCCACTTTTAGGGATAACTAAGGAGATTATGTCTTGAGGCCCACATGTCCTAGACATGGATGGTGGAAAGATTCCATCTGTCGAGAAGCAAGCTTGGGAAACCTTGGTTGGTGCAATTAGCTACAAGAGAAAAAAGGAAAGTGAATGAGATGGTTAAGACATGTCCATTGGAGATGAATGGACTGTGCACAAAGTCTGATTTGAATACTATACCTTTGAACTCGTACAATTGCCACATTGGTATGGATTGGTTGGATGAGCACCGTGTTGTTCTGAATTGTTACAATAAGGCATTTACTTTCCTGGACGAGCAAGGAAATTTGAGATCAGTTCAAGGAATTTCAATAGCTCTGACTATTAAAGAAGTTTCAGCCTTGTAGTTGAAAAAAAGCTACAGGAAAGGATGTCAAGTATTTGCAGCGCACATGGAAGAGGAAAAGCTACAGGAAAGGATGTCAAGTATTTGCAGCGCACATGGAAGAGGCACCTAAGGATAAAGTGCCAAGTTTGGAAGACTGCGCAGTACTTAAAGAGTTTAAATATGTCTTTAAAGAGATATCGGGATTTCCTACGAAAAGATATATTGATTTCTCTATAAATATTATACGGGGAGAAACTCATGTATCCAAGACTCCTTATAGGATGAGTACGCCATAAATGAAGGAGTTGCAGATGCAACTTGAAGAGCTTCTGAAGAAGGGGTATATACGCCCAAGCGTGTTGCCTTTAGGTGCGCCAATATTGTTCGTGAAGAAGAAAGATGGTGTGTTGAGACTGTGTATCTATTTCATACAGTTGAACAAGGTAACAATGAAGAACAAGTATTATTTTCCAAGGATAGATGACCAAGATAGATCTCAGATCGATAAATAGATAGATCTGAGATAGGCACACGTAGAATTTCCAAGATAGATGTCAGATCTGGTTATCACCAAGTGAGAATAAAAGAAGAGGACGTCAATAAGACTACCTTAAGAACAAGGTATGGTCATTACAAGTTCACAGTGGTGCCATTTGGGTTGTCGAATGCACCAACTGTCTTCATGTGTTTAATGAATGGAGTTTTCAGAAATTACTTAGATAAGTTTGTCATTGTGTTTTTGGATGACATTCTTATTTACTCAAAGTCTGAGGAAGAGCATGAACAACACTTGAGGATGGTGTTGCAAGTGTTGAGGGAACATCAACTTTGTGCAAAGTTGCGCAAGTTTTCATTTTATTAGTGATAGATTCACTACTTGGGTCACATTATTTCAGAGGAAGGAATAACTATGGACCCAACAAAGATAAATGTCATTGCGCAATGTCGAACACCAAGAAATGTCGCAGAAGTAAGGTCCTTTATGGGACTAGCAGGGTACTACAAAAGGTTTATTGAAGGATTCTCGCAGATTACGCATCCAATCACATCCCTGCAGAAGAAAGGTGCACGATTTGAATGGACTATGGATTGCGCAAGGAGTTTTCAACACTTGAAGAACTTGTTAACAAGTGCGCCAATTTTGAGGATTGTTGATCCAGATGCAGACTTCGTTGTGTGCACAGATGCATGCAAGGAAGGACTCAGTGGAGTCATGAGTCAGAATAAGCATGCGGTATACTACAAGTCAAGGAAGTTGAAAGAGAATGAAAGACTGTATGCTACGCATGACTTAGAATTGGCAGTTATATTGCATGAGCATGAAAGACTCTATGCTACGCATGACTTAGAATTGGCAGCTATAGTGCATGCTTTGAAGATGTGGCGATATTATCTCATGGGAAAAAGATTTGAACTGAGAATAGACCGTTGCGGTCTGAAATATTTGTTTGGACAACCAAGTTTGAATATCATGCAAAGAGGGTGGTTAGAGTTCCTTGATGAGTATGACTTTGACATAAAGCATACCAGAGAAAAAGAGAACAAGGCAGTTGATGCACTTAGCAGAAGCATGCATGAGATGCATGCCACAACCATTAGCATGTACTAGAAATATTTGCACAATATAATTTTGGAAGTTGCCAAATCAAATATGTGTTATATTGATATAAGTGTGACTTTACAACAAGGTGTGTCACAGCAAAATTCGGAAGTTTATGAGTTAAGAGAGGATGAGATCCTCATGTATAGACACAGAGACTATGTGTCGAATGATCAAGAGTTGAAGAACCTTATTTTTTCAGAGATGCAGAAGGTTCCTTATGTTGGACATCTAGGATACCAAAAGACAATTGTCGCAGTCAAGAAGCAATACTTTTGGCTAGGTATAAAAAAGGAAGTTGCGGATTTTATTGCGAGATGTCTCAAATGTTAGAAGGTCAAGGCCGAGCAAAAACATCCAATTGGTTTATTACAACCTTTGCCTATTCCTGAGTGGAAGTTGGAATTTGTGACCATGGACTTCATAACTAAGTTGCCTAGGACTACTAAGCAAAATGATTCTATTATGGTGATAGTGCACAAGCTTACTAAAGCTGCCCATTGTATTCCAGTGAAGTCAACGCACAAGGGAGTCAACATTGTTGAGATATGCATGTGCGAAGTTGCTAAGTTGCATTATGTTTCTAAGATAATTGTGTCTGGTAGAGATTAAGTTCACCTCGAACTTTTGGAAAGGGTTATTCAAAGGATTTGGAACAAGTCTGAATTTCAGCACAACATATCACATTGAGTCAGATGGTCAAACTGAGAGGGTAAATCAGGTGATTGAAGACATGTTGAGGATGTATGTGATGGATAA
>CBVK0100582247.1:0-12764 GCA_900067695.1 Picea abies
AGAGACTCTGTGCATACATGCACTACCTCTCTTGAGCTTAATAGACTCCTTCCTCTAGTGGTACGGTACGTGCACCCCTTTAATTTTTTTCCACCATCTTTTAATTTTTTCCTTCAAAAATGTACTTTTATACGTACATGGTTCATATAAAAACCTACAATCAAAGGATTCTCATTATGAACATGAAACCAATAGTGCCACTTAAATTATGGATTGGATTGAGAAGTTGCAAAAAGAATTAGGGGATAAAATCAACAAAATAATTATAGGTACTAGATATAGAATTGACAAGTGAATCGAAAATTTTGAAAGGTGATAATGAGACTTAATAAGAGGTATTGACGACAAGAACAAAATTTTAAGGATAACTAGTGAGCACAAAGAAATAGTTGACCGACTAGCTAAAGATGAGATGAGTCCATGATGGAAACCATAGCTTATGAAAATATGCCAGTAAATCTGAAATCATCGACCACAATTCACAAAATAAGGTAAGGTAGAACAAGTCAACCCAATAATATCAAGATTGAAACAACAAAAATAGATGACAAAACAATGTCGACATTCTCCTTAGCTTCAATCACATGCACCAAACAAAATAGAAATGAAGAAGACGTGTCTAAAAAAGACACTAATGCTCGAAAAAACAAGTACACAAACCTAAATTAAATATATTTTGCCTCATCTCAAGAAAGTTGATAAGACCCAGGTTTCAATAAAAGAGGGAAGCAAACCTGCAGTTCCACTTGTAACCATGGCTGGGAAATTACAACCTAAGACCATGAAGCTTAAGGGAATCATAAAAGATAGAAAGGCAATGATACTCATAGATTCCAACAATACTCGTTAACTATATAGACATTAGTTTCACTAAGTAACTAAACTTCTTTGTGCACCCCACCAAGGACCTCATAGCTACGGTCATTGGTGGAAAGGTCAAGGGAGTAGGAATATGTCATCAAATCATTGATCAAATACCAGAAATAGAACTACAAACAAGATTGTTTGCTCTACCACTCAATGATATGGATATTGTGCTCAATGGTTGATGCAGTTGGGCACTTATACCACCAACCTTGAAGAACAATGCATGGAATTTAACTAGCAAGGACGACATTGTAAATTATATGGTGTTGAAAGTTTCCACAAGAAAAGTGATTTTCAATTAATAAAAAAATGGCAAGAAACACATTTGAACATACAACAACAAAATCAATCAAAGTATGATACTAAAGAGCATCAAGGTTTCACATTAAACAACTAGGTCAAAAGACTTCAAAATATGATGCATGCAGTATGAAGGAACCTTAGTAGCTCTGAAATCAAGAACCAAGTCAAGCCCCTAGAACCTAACAAAGAAAAAATGATGTTGCCAAGAAAGAATGCTCAATTAGAGAGAATCTTGTTTAATGTTCTTTGAAGACAAGACATTTTTTAAGGGAGTGGCAATGTAATAAACATAATAATAATAAATTTGATCATCATCGTCGTCGTCGTCGTCGTCGTCATAATAATAAATATAATAATCAGGTTAGTGGAAAGTCAAGTGTCACATAACCCTTCACCTTGTGACTAGTCAATGCATATAAAGTTGGAATGAGTAACTCCTAATTGTCTTGTGTGTGATTGCATTGAAGGTTATGATTGTTGGTGTTATTTGTCAATGTGACGTAAAGCTTGTCTCTATGTGAATAGTTTGATTATTTAGGAGGTTGTTAGATATAGTTGAATATGAGAGATTCTCTCCAACCAGTTAGCTCCTATTTTGGTGTGTGGTTGAGACATTCTCTCAACAAATTCTTAGTGTGCTAAGATAGTGTGTCTATATTTGAGGCATAGATTTATGTATTTATATAAGTACATTATTTGTTAATAGATCACTCAACACAGATTTGTTGTGTGTGTGTGGAAACAATGTATACTCTCCCATTTCTCTACATGGTATCATAACAGGTACGGGCCTGACTCTATTACAAGAGGGGTCCATGAATATGGCATTTCAATGTTTCTAATCATCTATACATATGTAGTATTAGTGTAGAGAGAGTAGATTATTTCATGTGAATGTTTCTATAGTTTATCTGTAGCATTCTGGTATGATTTGCTTGTAGCATTATGATTTTGGGTTTCCCTAGTTTGTCCATGGGAGTATGTTGTTTATCCATTATTTCATGAGATCACCATTGCATTAGTGGAGGTCATCCATGCTTATAAGAAGCCATGAGAGAAATAAACCCAACTATATTAGATTATGTCCACAAGGAAACATGCACAATTTGTATATATCAGCGATGCTCTAATGTTGTGTACAAATTCTTTATTGAGATGTGTGAGTTCAGGTTGCTCATACAAATTTGCATGAAGGATAGAGTTGCGACGTGAATGCATAACACACACGTGGAGGTTTGATATTGGATGTATTATTCTGATGGAAGCCATGTAGTGGCATTAAGGATTATCATTGTTGCTCACTAGTTGAGACAAGTTAATGGTTGAGTGTGGATTTGTTAGTGAGATGATGGACGGTGAAAGGATAAATTCTTTTTCAAGATAACATTCAACATCAAACAAGTGGTACAAAACCATCTCCTCCATTTCATATGCTACTCACATGATCTCTCTGCCATCAAATGCCACCTACTACAACCTAAGGAGGATCTTTAGTTGGGCAAGCTCTACTTTCTCTTGCCTCTCTTATCCCTCGAGTCCAATCTATTGGCCAAGATTTTGTTGGCCTTGTTGGTGAAGTTATACACTGCAGTAAGAAAGGAGGTGTCTAGGGGAGCACAATGGAAAAGGAGTGCAGACTTGACTTGCGATCTAATTGGTGAGGGTCGTTGTTCGATGCACGAGAAGTTGTTACAGAGCTATGATGATCTAGAGTTGAAGATGGAATTAAGGGAGCACTTGATCTCCAAAAAACATGGTTTAATCTTTGGATACATTGTTGATTGTTCATGATGGTGAAGAATGAATTAATGGTAGTGTTAAAAATGTCTTGGAATCAAATATTTACAAATGTATTAAGCCTAGATAATCCAATATGGATGTAGTTATTTTGTTAGAATTAGCTACTCTAACAAATTATAGGGAAAGTATGGAGATCCAAGAAAAAGACTAAATAGAGATGATGTCGAAGATCCAGACAAAGACATCAAGTATGTGCATGATTACAAGGGAAGAAGAAGGTATTCCTGTCATATGTGTCAGTGGATCTCTCATTGATGTTTTGTAGCCCTGTGTGGCAATAACTTTGTAATGTAAAAAATCATTCCTGAGTCTGCTTAGTAAGGTATGTTATAGTTGGGAAGGGGAAATTTCATTAGGTGTTTTGTTTCCTCTAATTGTTCCTTGATGAAAAACTATTTGAAGAATGTTGCACCATAAGTCCTCGAATTGGCAAATGCATAAAGTCATATTGAGGACTTATGGCACATGTGCATAAAGTCCTAAAAATCAAATTGGTAGATTTGTGCCATAAGTCCTCAGATTGGAAAGTGCATAAAGTCATATCAAGGACTTTTGGCATAGGTGCATAAAGTCCTCAAAGTCAAATTGGCAGATTTGCACCATAAGTCCTAGATAACTAGCGAGCATCATGGTTGGGTATGTAAGTGTCTTAGTAGATGGAAATGTGTCCATAGGATGGTTGGTTGCTCAACCTTTACAATCAGGTTGATGTTATGCCTTAGAGTACAATATGTTCCTAATCAACCTATGCGGTACTAGTGTTTGACCCAAAGGTACGATCAGTTCCCAATTGGTATGATTGTTCAAGATGACAATTCTACAAGTGAATGGAGGAGCATGGACACTGTGTTTTAGAGATGGAAGCAAGTTACTACAGTGAAGAACCATTGGTGGTTATCATGGAAATTAAATAAACAATGAAGATGCATTGTTCTCGTTGGAGAAGCCAAGGGTTGACCACATACTTAATTCTGAGTTCTAATGGTGAGATTGTAGCAGGAAGAACATAAACGTGGTTATGGATGTAGTAGAGATTTTGTTTTTGGAGTTTGGTCCAAAGAACGTTGGTGACAGTTCTTATGGCAGTAGTGGAGATTAGATGGTGATTGAAAAATAAGGTAAAGTTTGTGAGTTGTGTCCAATAAAAGTAGTGACCATATGAAAATGTGTATCACACCTTGTATCTATAGCAAGTCTATGATGGTATGTGTAGATTTTGTGTATTGGTCCTTGAAATTTTGAGCTTATATCTTACCTATAGTTTGTACTTGGGAGAAGTATTTTATGGTACCTATGAGATATTATAAATGCTTATACCTAGTGTCTCTATGAGATGTTGTGTGTTAATTATATGTACCCATATATTTATATGTAACATGTAAAGGGCATATCGTTGTAAGACCTGGATAGGCATGCATACCTCTTTTCCATATGTCCCTGATTATTTGGATAACTTGTTCAATATAGTGTAGAAACCTATGTTATGGATTTGATATACACTTGGAGGATTGGGCCATGTGTTGGCTAGATGGTCTATGAGTGGACTGTGTTGATCGTAGACTTTGGGAGGTGTGTTAAGCCTAGAAATCAAAAGTTGTAAGCATATTCAGGGCGATTTCATCAAGAAGTTGAGTGAACAATGTACTTGAAGGACATCTTAGTAGACCAACGGTTAGGTACCATGTATTTCAGTGAATGGTTGTTACTTTATATGGACTTTGATAGTTTGGTGATGTCTACATGAATGGTGTACCAGATGAAAGTGCCAAGTTGGACTAGATAAAGACTTTGTTGATCAATAGGTTCTTCAATTCACGGTGGAGCGTTTGTTGCAGAGGACTTGATCCTAATGGAAGACTTGACCCGATAGAGATTGACACAAGTTCTCATTAAGGGGGAGTGTTGTAATGAGTAACTCCTACTTGTCTTATGTGTGATCATAGTGAAGGTTGTGATTGTTAACATTATTGGTCCATGTGACATAGAGCTTGTCTCTACATGAATAGTTTGATTCTTTAGGAGGTTGTTAGATCTAGTTGGATATGAGATATTCTCTCTAGCTAGTTATCTCCTATGTTGGTGTGTGGTTGAGATATTCTCTCAACAATCTGTTAGTGTGATAAGATAATGTGTCTATCTTGAGGCATAACTGTGTGTATTTATATCTATACAATTATTTGTTAATAGATCATTCAACACATATTTGGTGTGTGTGTGGAAATATTGTCTACTCACCCATTTCTCTATCAAGTAGACATTGTTTCCACACGCACACACCAAATATGTGTTGAGTGATCCACTAACAAATAATTGTACATATATAAATACACAAAGATATGCCTCAAGATAGACAAACTTTCTTAGCACAATAACAAATTGTTGAGAAAATATCTCAACCACACACCAAAATAGCGGCGAACTAGCTAGAGAGAATCTCTCATATCCCACTAGATCCAACAATCTCCCAAAGAATCAAACTATTCACGTAGAGACAAGCTCTATGCCACATTAACCAATAACACTAGCAATTACAACCTTCAATATGATCACACATAAGACAAGTAGGAGTTACTCATTTCAACATATAAGTATATCGTCATGAGGCTCATTGTAAATTCATCTTATTAATTCTTATCAATCAATCATTGGTCAATATATTCATATGTATATCTCCAAAAACATTATTCCAATCTTATGATAAACATGTTTGTTTATCCCATTTTACCTCACACTCTAGGAGGTGATGGTGGTTTCAACACTACATTGTTCTTCATTTGCCTAGTTTACCCATTGACCTGTTGTTTGCTTAATAATTCCTTCCAACAAACCCAAACCTAGTCAACCTAAGTAGGTTTGGCACTACACCTAGTCACAATGTAATTTCATGCCCTAAAGGAGGATTTGGTTTTGATTGCACCGCTTACATATTAACCATTTTCATATTTTGGTTTTAACTACACCATTTACATATTTATGTCATAAGGTATTTACATATTTACTCTCAACAAACTGTTCAATTTATGTACAGATTTGAACTCAATATTTACAGATAATATACAATTTCCCAAGTCTTGATCTACAACATACACTGAGTAATTATGAGGGTGTTGTGGATCGTTGGTAGTATAAGCCAATTCAATTTATCTATATAACCCAATGAACTGCCCACCAAAAACTAGATTGTGGCATAAGTCATATCCAACTGTAAAGTTCCCCCTAACTTACTACCCCGAGATCTATAAAGAAGCATTCCATACTTAGCAGGTACATCTGCCACAACAATATCCATTAAAATAGTTTTGGAAGGAATTTGGGCTAAATTTACCACCAAGCCTTTAATCATACCAAGACATTTTACTTTTCTAGAATCAAATGAATACAAGTCTCAATATGGTCTAGTTATTTGTAAACCCAAATTTTCCATAATAACTTTAGGCATAATATTGTGTGACACTCTTGAGTCCAACACACATTTATGCAAAAGGCGATCATGAACAGTTAATGAAATATAAAAAAGTGCCACAAAATCACCATTATCTTCCATATTTGGTCCAAACATGATTGTCGATCGTTCATCCTGAAGATTAATGACATCTGAGGTAACTTCATAATCAAAAAAAATTAATGATTTTTGAAATCTGTTTTTTATAGACAACATTCTTTGCTAACTCAACTAGAGGCACTAGAATTTTGATCTTATTTATTTCATGTTCCAAATTAAAGGTTCCAACATATTTTCCTGGCTCCTTTGGTTCTGTCTCTTTCTCTTTGGTTGTTGCCTGAATTTTGGTTATAGGCTGATTTTTAACTAATGGTTGATCTATAGGTTGTTTTGAAGCCGAAACTTCATTGCTCTTATCCCTGGTCAATATTTTCTTGGGTGGATTTTGATCACCAACTTTATTTGATCTAGGTCTCAAATCATATTTGTTATGTAATTCAACATGAATTGCATCAACAAATAACCTATATTGAGAAGATGAATCATCCATATTGTTTATATTCTCTTCATCAAAAAATTGTCCAAAACTGAGAGATTGTTCGTGATCTTCTTGGGTAATGTGTGGATTATTTTCATCATCATCAACCAAATTGATTTCCTCTTTTGTTTCTTCCTCATCATCTATTAGATTTTCAGCTTTAAAAGGCGCTTGAATTTTCTTATCATCATTTCTAGGAGGTCTTTGTTGAATTTGAGGGTTAGTGTTGAAATTTCTCCTAAATTGATTAAGATTTCCGATGTTAGGTTTAGGATTAACCCTCTCCATTTCCATCCTAGATAACTTATTTGATAAATCTTTAATTAACTTGACCATTTCGTTAATTTTCTCTTCTTGAATATCTTTCCCTGAGCCTGATGGCCCTCCTTGTTCCTTAAATATCCTATTTCCCCTAGCTCCAGTTTCAGCTTTAATTTTTAATTTCCCTGATGCTAACATGCTAGATTCGATTTCTATTGCATCCATTACATTCTAGATAATTCTCTTGACCTTCTTTCTCTTAACAATAATGCAAAGTATGGGTCAAAGGCTCCTGCAAAAGTAACTTTTGCAGTAGGTTGTGATGGCTTAACATTAGCAGGAATTTTGTTGTATGTTTTATTGAATCTTTTAATAAAGTCTAATACACACTCGTTGTTCTTTTTTTTCAATGCCCCAAACTCAGTTAAATAATATAAATGGTCTTTCTTTTCCCCTCATTGTTTAAGGAAAGCATCTTCTAAGGCTTCATAAGAAAAAATAGAATTGGGAGGTAATCCCCTAAACCATAGTCTTACTTCTCCCTCAAATTTTTGTACTAAAAGCCTCATATATACGTCCTCATGTTCTACTCCAGCCACATCAACAAAGTCTTCGAAGAATACCGAATGTTCTATAGTTGTTACATCATTTTCTCCATTGAATTTAGGTAAATTTTTAACATAATTATCAGGGAGATCATTTAGATTAGTAGGTAATACCAAAGGGGCATACCTAGCAGCTACTTTATTAAAGACTTTGGGAGGAGGAGGAGGTGGCGGGTTTCCTTCTGGACACCCTTGATGGATATTGCCAACCATGCTTGATTTTGGAGATGGGATGTGAGATTCAAAATGTAGATTGTCAAAAATCTCTAAAGATTGCTCAGCTAAGGTTTTGATAGTTTCAGGGAAATAGCGACGAATATTAGCAAGATAGTAATAAGGTCAAGAATACTTCAATGTAGGTGAATAAGAAACTTTAGGTAATATTTGAAAATAAGTATTTTCTTCTTTGAACTGATCAGGATAAATGGGAGATATTACAATAGAAAAATCAAAATATGAAGAATAATCTTTTGCAAATTCACGGATAGAAACCCTTGGTTCAGGAAGGCTAAACTTAGGTCCATGATAAATAAGGCCAGGTACTAGTGATTCCTCCTTAACCTCCAAATTATAAACTCCTTCTCCAGTATGAAAAGGTTTGTCTCCAAAAATAATTATGTCTGAAGATTGAATTTTACCTTTCAAGTCGTATAATTTAACCTCGGTAGGTTCGATCTCAAAACTTTCTGATTTTATATCTGGAGTACTAATATGTGAATTAGTGAAGGAAGTTTTCGTTTCAAAATTTTTTGTATTGGAAGAGCTAACACCACAAGCTATCGATTCATCAATATTAACTACTTCTTCAAAAAGTTTAGTATGAATCTTGGATGGACCACCTTCGAATTCAGATGTTGCTAGTTTAGGCTCAACAATACTAATTTTTATTTCAGAAGAAGTAATTTTAGATTGAATAGTTTTGGGCTGATAAACCTTACTTGCTGATGCAGAAGTTTGTCTTTGATGGCCCTTAGGCTTCAGGATTTTTTTTTAGATTCGAGACAAGTGTAGTTTTGTTTTTTTGGATTCTACCTAGTATTCTTTCTTCGGAATGCTAGCTTTGAAGCAATGAAGTCACCAATAAAAATAATTAGGTCCTTGAGAATGTAGACTCGCCACATGAATTACTGAAGAGCCCTTTGATATTTGATTTATGTTCACCTTGCAAAATCAGATCTAATCTTTGTCATACCCTAGGGAAAAAGTACTTTCAATTCTGTCCCCAACAATGATGCCAAAAACATGTTGTTCCTGAGATTTGTTCTAGGCTCACAAAACAATGTCAGGCATCTCAATATGATGATAATTAATTTGATATTGCTTTTCTGCTTTTGAATAAGAGTGAAATTTCAATAATCTAATCATTAGAAATACAGATGCAATATCTTTTTCTTTAAGTTTTACAAATAATCAAGAGATGAAAAGAAGAATGCAAGTAAACAAATTAGATATAAAGTAATGTATCTAATTTTGATAAATATTACTTTAATTTCAATAGTAGGAATATGAGAGGTGTATCGAAGTTATGAAACAAATTAATGAATAATAAACAAATATGCAGATGTAGGTCTTATTTTGATCACAACAAAATAGATGAAAGTTTATACATGAATAAATGTTCAATAGATAAACTGTAGTAGCAGTAGCACTAAATTGGAACCATTCATAACTTAAGCACAACAGTTTGAAGAAGATGAATTATAATAGCATGAGCACCAACACATAAAAAGAACATAACTCAAAGAAACGAGAAACAAAATCTCATGTATTTCTGAAGAAAGTTGATCTCCTTATTGCAAAGTCTTCAATTACATCTAAGGCCGAGAGGTCCTTCTTCCATTCTTCAATTATTCTTTTATAGATACAAAGTGTGTAACCAAATTGATTACATTTTCCTAGTCTTGAGTGAAAATTACAAAAATAGACAAACTAAATCCCACAACTTAAGGAATAGATTTGGAATCCCTAATTTTTCTCCATGTTGTTGGCCAGGGCATTGGAGTTGTGCAAACTACTCCCACTCTTGATTCAAAGGATATTTGCATGATGCCATTCTTCTATAATCTTTCTCTAGCTCAGTACATGCTTCATATGTTGGAGTAGTTTGAAATAGATTTCTCAAATGCCATAATAAAAAGAAGTAATCATCTAAAAGATAAAAAAATGGTTTGACCTTTTAATATCCCAGTAACTCCTTTGAATTTATTTACATTTTCCCTTGCTAAGCTCAATAATTGTTGATATTCTGGTAGAGAGAGAAAATTGCCTTTTTTACGATAGTATTTGGGTAATCCCATTTCCACCATCTTTTTATAATGAGTTTTATACCATTGCACATTTTTTGAAGGTGAACAAGTTTATCTGAACTTGTTGAATTAAGTTCCTTTTAGTAAATTCTATAATTGTACTTGTTCTATCTTTAACTCCAATTTGGTTTAATTCCTCTTTTGTCTTGGAGTTGAGAACTCTGATGATTTTGTTGGCAACTCAAGGCTTGTCTCCCAATTATTGTTCAGCCTTTGCAATGTCTTTTTCAACCTTCTTGACCAAGTTAGCCTCTTCCACCATTATTATAAAGCATTTCCACATCCTATTCATATGTTCCATAATTTTATCCCAAATCAAATGTCGTGCTCCCATTAAATAGGATTTGACAGAGAGATTTCTCTTCAATGTATCATACTCTTCTTGCAATTTTGCATTTGATCCCTGCATCTTTTTGAGTTGCCTTTCCTTTTCCCCAATATGCTCTTTCAAAAGATTGATCTCGATTTCATAAGTTGAAACTATTCTTCTAGATTCATCTAGCTCAATCTCTTTAGCATTTAGATTAGTTAATGCCCTGGCTAATTCCTCTAAACCAACTGCAAATGTGCCAACTAGAGATGATGAGGGTATTCCTTGTTTTAGTAGTTGTATTTACTGTTGTAGAGAGTAAATTTGTTCATTTAGCTTTGCTATGATTTCGATCAATTTTTCCTTTTCCTTCTGAATGACCAAAAGCTCCAGGTTCTGTACATGACCCACATCTGACAACTTTAATCACTTTTTCAAAATATCAATTTCATTATCTTTGCCACTTAGCATCTTTTGAATAGGTTCTTCATTTGTAGCATCATCTCTTACTTTAACTAACCTTTTCTCTAAATCATCTATTCTCAACTACTTCACTCTTGAACTTGTTTTCTCGTGCTTCTACTGTTGTTTAAGCTAATTATTCATTTTCTGCAATCTTTGTAAGCTAAGAGTAGTCTTCAAAATATCTTTATTGACCATCTCCCCTGTCTGATTATGTAGGCCCATTTTGTCTGTTAAGGGAATGCCATCAAGATTTAGAGAAAAGTTAGTTGCCTTATAATTGTCATGTCCTTGAATGCTTGGACCAAATGATTCTAATATTGCTAAATTCAACTTTCCTTTTTCAAAGTAGATTTCAGATAACAATCTTGTATATGGAGAATCCCAATTTAGCTTTTGGCTCCAAAGTTTTTTAATTTGTTCATTCCTATTTTTCATATCACCATATTTGGAAAATACACTTTGTGGGTTGATATTCGTAGACCCTTCTCCTTGTGGCTTCATGAATATTGATGGAAGAGTGTCTATTGAGTAAGCAACTTCTTTTTGAATCTTTACCAATGTTCCTGTCCCAGGTTGAGCTCCTTACTCTGGACCATCATCTACGATCACTTCAGTTCTAGATCTCTTGCTTGATTGTCCTTTTTCCGTTTCCAGATCATCTTGAAGTTCCCAATTATGATTCCTTTCCAGTGCCTTTTCTTGTTGTAGAGGTGTATCAATATTTACTTCTTGAGTTGATTGAGTCTCTTTTTCTACTTGTTCCTAAAGAAAATTCTGCATTTCCTCCCAAGTATCCAGATTTCTAATCTGTTCAAGATCAAGTTTGTTTTGATGCTTATATGCTGAAATATCAAGCTCCAGTCTTCTGTTATTAATAACCCCTAAAGGGTCATATTGCCAAGTTGTTGTTCAAGTCCTAATTCTTGTAACATTGTTTCCATCACCTGCAGTGTTGACCCACTATGCACAATAAAAGGTCCAATCTCCCTCTTGGGCTTAAAGTTAGTCTTTTTTATTCTGGGGATAAAATGAACCTCATCAACATTAAGACTTTGCCTTGTGAATTCTAAAGCAAAAATTCTCATGGTTAAGAAAATTGGAAGTTTAAAAGGTTTAACCTCTGCACCATACATTCTTATCTCTGTATGTTCTTTGAAAAGGAACCAATCTCCTAATTGAGTCTCTGAAGATTCATGCAACAACTTTTTAATCTCTGGGAAAATTATGGGGGGACTCTGCTCATGAAAAAGAGTATAAACTATAGACATGAATGGATTTACATAAACATAAAAACCCACATTTTGAGGTTTACTTCTGAATAGGGGGTCCAATGAATGACTGATGCAAGCTCTCCAATTCATTTTTAGTCTCTAGGTATAAACTATGAAAGTCATTCTTTCTCTAAAAAAGGAGCAAGTGAACCAAATACGACTGGAAAAGAAAAACTCTGTTTAAAGGAAAATCCTTAAGATGTTCATGAATATACTCTGAAACAAATCGTGCAATGTAAAATCTGGCCATCATTCGTGTGGTAGGAGGGAAAATTGCTCTCATAAATCCTAAAATAATATTGTCAACAATTTGATCAGAGTCATAACACAAGACTGAGCATATCATACAAATGACTTCTTGTACATTTAGTGTAAACGTACTGGTCTTGTAGGTCTTTAGATCATGAAAGATACTAGTGCTATCTTTCATCAAAGTTTGAACAAACGATTGAAGTTCTTGGAGGCTTAACTGTTTAAAACTAACTGCTAGGGTTTCTTCATTAATAGCTTGACCATCGTTGAATTTTGAAACCCCAAGCATATGAGAAATAGACTCAACCTTGATATCAAATAATAAATTTCCATTCTTGTTTACT